>WBNM01036323.1:0-63220 GCA_013399055.1 Ramphastos sulfuratus | reverse complement strand
AGTTTCTCTGTTCCCAAATTTTTTGATGTCTGAGCTGGTAAATCAAACTGCCACACCTTGGCTTTATGACATTTCCCAGCCCCTTCTCCGTCCTGACATACTGTGAGCAGAGGAGAATGGGTTGGGTTGGAAGGGAGCTGAAAGATCAGCCAGTTCCAAACCCCCACCATCTCCCTGGGCAGCCCATTCCAATGCCAATCACTCTCTCTGTGAAGAACTTCCTCCTCCTTTGGGTATGGTGATCCTCCAGCTCAGGTAGTAGAGGCACTTGCAATACTCACTACACTATTACAGGATGAAGTTAGTGGTTTGAAACTAGAGAAGAGTAGATTTAGATTAGACATTAGGAAGAAGCTCTTTACTGTGAGGGTGGTGGAATGCTGGAACACATTGCCCAGGGAAGTGGTGGAAGACCCATCCCTGGAGGCATTCAAGGTCAGACTTGATGAGGCTCTGAGCAACCTGATCCAGTTGGGAATGTCCTTACTTCAGGGGAGTGTTGGACTAGATGACCTTTAAAGGTCCCTTCCAACCCAGACCCACTAGCCAAGGTTGCTCAAGGCCTCATCCAGCCTGGCCTTCAACACCTCCAAGGAGGGGGCATCCACAGCCTGTGCCAGTGTCTCACCACCCTCACAGGAAAGAACTTCTTCCTCATCTCCAGTCTCAATCTTCCCTCTTCCAGCTTCAATCCCTTCCCTCTCCTGCTATCACTACAAACCCTTACAAAAAGTCCCTCCTCAGCTCTCCTGTAGCCCTCTTCAGGTACTGAAAGGCTGCTCTAAGGTCTCCCTGGAGCCTTCTCCAGGCTGAACAGCCCCATCTCTCTCAGCCTGTCCCCACAGGGGAGGTTCTGCAGCCCTCTGATCGTGGCTCTCTCTCGCCCCACTCCAACAGTTCCATGTCCTTCCTATGTTGGGGGCACCAGAACCGGAGGCAGTGCTGCAGGTGAAGTCTCAGCAGAGCAGAGGGGGAGAATCACCTCCCTGTGCTGCCCATCACACTGTTCTCGGATATTAGATCATGCTGGGTGAGGGCTGTGTCCTTGCAGGCTTTTGCACTTCTGTGGGGAGAGCTGGATTGCAAACCCTGATCTGGTAGGATGTGGTTTTGTCCTCTGTGGGCAGTACAGTGCCCCTATACTTGGCACTGGTGTGGCCATACCTCAAGTGCTGAGTTCAGTTTTGGGACACTCACTCCAAGAAGGACATTGAGGGGCTGGGGCAGGTCCAGAGAAGGGCAACAAAGCTGGGGAAGGGTCTGGAGAACAGGGCTGGTGAGGAGCAGCTGAGGGAACTGGGGGTGTTTAGTCTGGAGAAAAAGAGGCTGAGGGGAGACCTCATTGATCTCTACAGCTCCCTGAAAGGAGATTGGAGTGAGGTGGGGTTGGTCTATTCTCCCCAGTATCAGGTGATAGAAGAAGAGGTAATGGCCTCAAGCTGCATCAGGGGAGGTTTATGTCAGAGACGAGGTAAAATGTCTTTGCTGCAAGAGTGGTCAGGGATTGGCAGAGGCTGCCCAGGGAGGTGGTGGAGTCCCCATCCCTGGAGGTGTTCAAGAAATGTGTGGCCATGGCACCTGGGGACAGGGTTCAATGGCCAGAGTGGTGTCAGGTTGGTGGTTGGACTCTACGATCTCAGAGATCTTTTCCAACCCAACCAACTCTCAGAGTCCATGAACAGTGGTTTAAAGGACGGAGTGTGCTGCATTTCCTTTCCCAGGCCTTCCTGGAGGGGCTCTCCCTGCCCCGTGCCCCTCACTCAGCTCCAGCCGTCTGAAGGCCAGGCTGGGGCAAGAGCCCCTCTCCCAAATCCCTCCTTGTGTTGCCATCTCCTCTGCACACAAAGGACATTTGATGCTTCCCAAAGGTTTGCTGCTGACGCAGCACCTGACGCCGCTTTTTCCAGTCGCTGAACCAGTTTGGCCTTTGGAGAGCAACTGGTTCCTAGCCCTTGCTGTGCCCTGCTGTCTGCATTTGCTTTGGCTGCTAGCCCATCCACGGGGCCTGCTGCTCAAACCTTTCCCTTCTTTCCATTAAACTTGTCTCAGCATCACCACCTGGAAGCTTCTCCCCTTCTGCTGCCATCAGCATCTGGCTGCAGGACAGTCCACACAGCAGGGCTGTGGCACACACTGGTACAGCCTCCCTGTGTTCAGGCTACACCTTGAGTCCTGCCTTCAGTTTTGGGTTCCTCATTCCAAGGAGGACACTGAGGGGTTGGAGCAAGTCCAGAATGGTGGAGGAGATGGGCACCTACTGACGGGGCTGGAGGGAGCAAAGCCCCACTTGTAACCCCTGCGCGGTGCTGAGTAGTAACTCAGTGGGACTGAGGTCCTCTCTCCGTGGAGAATTAACTCCTCACTGAACCTCTCACCAGCTCCTTCACCGTGCCAAGGGCAGGTCCCTGGGGGGGACAGGAGCAGCTCTCAGCCTCATTTGGTGGAAGGAAAGTGGCTGCAGAACCCCCGGGGAGAGAAGGTTCACAGGCCACACTGATGCAGACCATTATGAGGTTTGTCATGATGAGGGTTGCCATGGCAAAGCAGGCTGGGACCAGCATGGGCAACGGTGGGCAAAGCCAAGGTGAGGATGGCTGTGGTGAGGATGACTTTGCTGAGGAATGTCGTTGTGAGGCAGACACAGGGATGAAGGCCATGCCGAGGGTGAGGATGGTGGTGGTGGAGTAAGCTGTGGTGGGGAGGGCCATGGAGAGGCCATGATGAGGATGGCAGTGGTGGGGCAGACCACGGGAAGGAAGGGAGATGGTGAGGGTGAGGATAGCCATGGTGAGAGAGAAGTAGCACAGTGAGGTTGGCCATGGTGAGGGTGAGGATGGCCACAGCGAGGAAGGTCATGGTGCGGGTGAGGATGGCCATGGTGAGAGTGGAGTAGCACAGTGAGGAAGATCATGGTGAGGGAGAGGATGCTCACAGCGAGGAAGATCATGGTGAGGGTGAGGATGGCCACAGTCAGGAAGCCCATGGGGGGAAGGGCACGGTGAGGGCGATGAAGGTCACGGCGAAGCAGGGCATGGTGGGGAAGGGCACGCCGAGGGAGGCCGTGCCGGGGCTGGCCCCGCCGCGTGCCGCCTGCCTCCCGCGCCCCCTCCGAGGCCGGGTCCCCGCGGCGCTGCCGGCGCGCCGAGAGTTAACAGCGGCTGTAGAGGGCAGCGAGAGGCGGTGGCGTAGGGCGGGCGGGGCCGGAAGCGGAAACGGAGCCAAAGCCGTTGCGGCGGCGCTGCTGGGCCGGTGGGGCCGGGCCGCAGCCGCCGAGCGCGGCTGGAGGGGAGCGCAGGGGCGGTGAGTGGGCCGCGGGCTGGCGGGGCGCGGCCGAAAGGGCTTCTCCGGAGGGGATCGGACAAGGCTTGGCCTGGGCCGCGGCGCCCCAGTGCTGTTGGTGCGCCCCGGTGTGGTGCCACGGCCTGGAGCGCTCAGGCCCCGGTGCCCCCCGGCCAAAGGGGTCGTCGGCCGCGGGCCTGTTGGCGGTGAGGCCGCGCTGTAGCCGGGTCGTTGCAAGGGGCAGCGGAGAAACGGGTGGTGTCGGCCTTACGAGCCCCGGGCCTCCCGTGAGGTAGGCCGCGCGCCTTGGTCTGCGCAACCAGCGGGCCCTGCGCCGTCCGCACGGCGCCCTTTGGGCTGTGCTCTGCCCACAGCCGTTGGGTTCGGGGATGCCAGGAGACTGGGCCGGCCTCGGGTTCCCCCAGGGAGCTGGTGACGGGGTGAGGGTGTTAAGAGCCGGGCGCGTTTAGAGCGGGAACCCTCCTGTTCCCTCAGATGCATCACTGTAAGAGGTACCGGTCCCCGGAGCAGGAGAACTACCTGGGGCACAGGTGGAAGAGGAAGAGGTCTCGAAGCAGAGACTACTATGAGGGGAGGCTGCGATACCCACCCCGCAGGGATCTGGCCAGGAGGTCACGGTCCAGAAGGTGAGAGCAGGTTTGGGCAGGGGGAGAGGGGACAGTCACTGAACAAACCCTCGTCCTCTGTGCTGCTGGCATTCCGGAGCCAGCGCTGTGTGGTGGCAGCTTTAATTTCCTGGCTGAGGATCAGCTTTAAACCTGTAAATCCCAGGGGTGGAAGGAAACGGCTTAGTTATGTGTGTGTGCGTGCCTGCCTTCCCTTACATGTTGCTGTACCTGGCTAAATGTTCTTCACAAAGCCGTATCTTGAATGTTACAGGGAGATAACAGCCTGCCCTAGAATCATCCTCCCCAGTTCTGATGCTGTGAAAGCTTTAAAGGCTTTCCTTCCTGACAGCAGGACAAGAGGTAATGGCCTCAAGCTACACCAGGGAGGTTTAGGTTGGAGATTAGGAACAATATGTTCACTGCAAGAGTGATCAAGCACTAGAACAGGCTGCCCAGGGAGATGCTGGAGTCACCATTCCTGGAGGTGTTCAAGAAACGTGTGGCCATGGCACCTGGGGACATGGTTTAGTGGCTGTGGTGGTCTTAGGTTGCTGGTTGGCCTGGATGCTCTCGGAGGGCTTTTCCAGCCTTAGTGATTGTGTTCCATGATTCTCCAAAAGTATCACAGGTCAGATTTTAAATACCAGCACTTTGCCCTCACCTGTGCTGCCAGCAAGGATCCGAGCATCGCAAACTCATCTTTCCTGCTTCAGCTCTGGATTTTACCTTTGATCCTCTCTTTGTTCAGCATTTCCATGGGGACAATGAGGTGCTGGAAGCGGGGTGGCTGAGGCCTTTTGGTGACAGGAGTGGTGGTGAGGGTTCTGGAATAGAGGCAGTAGCTACCTGCTGACACATCGTGGTTGGTCCTCGCTGCTCCGCAGGACCGGGGCCGGTGCAGTTGAGCAGGTCGAGCAGGGCAGGTGCAGCCAGAAGGGAGCTGAGATCATCATTCCTGAAGTGTTCTGCAGATGAATTTCTCTCCCCAGCCTGGCTTTTGTTTACATGAAGGACTCTGAAATAACAGCTGACACACGCAGTAGGCTCTGCTGTTCTTTCATCTGGTGAGTCTTCTAGGATGGATCTGGCTGAAAGGAGCCTACAAGAAAGCTGAGGAGGGACTTTTTACAAGGCCTTCTAGTGACAGAATCGCAGAATGGTCTGGGTTGGAAAGGAGCTCCAAAGGTCATCCAGTCCAATCCCCTCTGCAGCAAGCAGGGACATGTTCTGCTAGATCAGGTTGCCCAGAGCCCTGTCAAGCCTCACCTTGAGTATCACCAGGGATGGGACCTCAACCACCTCACTGCCTGGGCAACCTGCTGCAGTGTTCCACTACCCTCATGGTGCAGAACTTGTTCCCAACATCCAATCTAAATCTGCTCTGCTCTAGTTTGAAGCCATTGCCTTCATCCTGTCCCTAGGGGCCTTGGCAGACAGTCCCTGTGCAGCCCCCTTCAGGTACTGGCAAGCTGCTATTAGGTCTCTCTGAAACCTTCTCTTCTCCAAACTGAACACCCCCAACTCCCTCAGCTTGTCCTCATAGCAGAGGTGCTCCAGCCCCCTGATAATTTTTGTGATCCTCCTCTGGACCTGCTCCATCAGGATGAGTGGCAGTGGATTGAAACTGGAAGAAGGGAGATTAGGAAGAAATTGTTTCCAGTGAGGGTGGTGAGACACTGGCACAGGTTGTCCAGGGAGGTTATGGATGCCTCCTCCATGGAAGTGTTCAGGGACAGGCTGGATGATGCCTTGAGCAACCCAGGCTGGTGGGAGGTGTCCCTACCCATGGCAGGGGAGTAGGAACTGGATGATCTTGAAGGTCCCTTCCAACCCAACCCATTCTATGATGTTGTTCTACGATTTGTTAGGTGAAAACCTTCTCACCTCTTTATTCTCAGCCTCTGGGGCTCTCAAGAGATCTGTTGGCCTCCTCTGTGTTTTAGATTTTTATTTCTGAATCCTCCACACAGAGGTGTCCTGGAGGTGTGGTTGGAGCTGAGGATCAGTGTCAGAACAGGGCTGGAGGGGTGGGGGTGTTGTATTTTGGCTAGTTCAGCAATGACCTAGAGCTGCTGCTTTCTCGATCTAAAGCGAGATTAAACGTGGCTGGAAAGCCAGCAGCTCCTCTTCTTGCTGAGTGGTTGGATCTTCTGCCTGAACCACAGCTTCTCACTTGGTGACCTGTGAAGCAAAGCAGTGGAAGCTGCTTGATCAGACCAGTTGTACCAGCTGGGGTGGCAGTGGCAGTCATGCTTCTGGGGGCAAAAGCAGGGCACTGCTCAGTGACACCATTTTTGCTGCCTGCTGTAGGAGAGGCAGCATAGCAGTGGTGCCAGGGAAGCATGTGGATCACAGCATCACAGGATGTTAAGGGTTGCAAGGGACCTCTGGGGATCTTCCAGTCCAACCCCCCTGCCAGAGCAGGACCAGAGAAGCTAGCACAGATCACACAGGAACACATCCAGACAGGGCTGGAAAGTCTCCAGAGAAGGAGACTCCACAGCCTCTCTGGGCAGCCTGTTCCCAGTGCTCTGGGGCCCTTACAGTAAAGAAGTTCTTCCTCATGTTGAGGTGGAACTTCCTGTGCTGTAATTTATATCCATTGCCCCTTGTCCTGTTGCAGGGCACAACTGAGCAGAGGTTGTCCCCTCCCTCTTGACCCCCAGCCCTCGGATATTTATAAACATTGATTAAATCCCCTCTAAGTCCTTGATCTTCACCAGCCCAAACAGCCCCAGGTCCCTCAGCCTCTCCTCATTAGGTAGTGCTCCAGCTCCTTTATCACCTTCATAGCCCTCCCTTGCACTCTCTCCAGTAGATCCCTGTCCCTCCTGAACTGGGGAGCCCAAAACTGAATGCAGTATTCCAGGTGAGGTCTCACCAGGGCAGAGTAGAGGGGGAGAAGAACCTCCTTGGATCTGCTGGCCACACTCTTCATGATCCACCCCACAGAGTGGGGTCATGGTGCCTGAAACTCTTGCATGCAACACCAGCTTGTAAATGCTCACAGCCAGGAGCTTTGTCTGAGGCCTTCTGGCCCTTCCCAGTGCAGAAATGAACTTGGTTGAGCATTTCCCTGACACTCTTGCAGCCCTCGTTGTTAGAGGTGCAGCTGTACCATGGAGGTCACATTTTCTTTCTGGCTTCAGCGTAATAATCTGCTGAGCAGGTGTGCACCAAAGGCCTTGGGCTTCAGGGCCCCTGGTTCTCCCCTGGGGTGATTACTGCTGCTGGCTTCAAGTCTCATTTGTTGAAGACGTGTTGAGACTTCTCCCTAGGTGGTTTAGGTTGGATATTAGAAGAAACTTCTTCACTGAAAAGATTTCAAACACTGCAACAGGCTCCAGAGGGAGGTGGTTGAATCCCCATCCCTGGAGGTGTTTCAGAGCTGGAGAGATGTGGTGCTGAGGGCCATGGCTTAGCAGAGTTAGGAAATAGTTGGACCTGGTGATCTTAAAGATCTTTCCCAACCAAAATGATTCTCCTAGAGGAAGGAGATAGGGTGGTAGACAAACTTTGCTGTGGAATCTCCATGTTGGGAGAATTTCAAGGCCCACTTGGATGTGTTCCTATGTGATCCTACCCTGGCAGGGGGGGGTTGGACTCTCTGAACTTCAGAGGTCACTTCCAACCCCTGTGATTCTGTGTGGTGCTGGAGGTGGCTCAGATGAGATGGGCATCACAGGTGGAGCTCAAAGTGGGTTGTTTCCTGCTGGCTTCATAAGTGGGAGTGCCTCCATGAGAGGAGGTCAATGTTTGAGCCACAGCAGAGGGTTGGTTTGAAGCCAGGATGTTACTCTGCTGCCAGGGAGCAAGAGCACTTAGTTCCAGCAGGCCTCTTGTTCTTTTGTGCTTTTCCAAGCTTCCAGGCTGTCCAAGAAAGACATTGAGGTCTTGGAGCATGTCCAGAGAAGGGCAATGAGGCTGGTGAGGAGTTTGGAGTGTGTCATACAAGGAGCAACGGAAGGAAATGGAGTCATTTAGTCTGGAGAAGAGGAGGCCGAGGAGAGAGCTCATTGCTCTCTACAGCTCCCTGAAAGGAGGTTGGAGTGAGCTGGGGGTTGGCCTCTTCTCCCTAGTAACAAGTGATAGGATTAGAGGAAATGACCTGTAGTTGTGCCAGGGGAGGTTTAGGTTGGATGTTAGGAACAGTTTCTTTGCAGAATCACAGAATGTTAGGGATTGGAAGGGACCTTGAAGGATCATCCAGTCCCACCTCCCTGCCAGAGCAGGATCACCTAGGGCAGGTTACAGAGGAATGTGTTCAGGAGGGTTTTGAATGTCTCCAGAGGAGACTCCACAACCTCTCTGGGCAGCCTGCTCCAGGGCTCTGTCACCCCCACAGTGAAGAAGTTTTTCCTTACGTTCTTGTGAAACCTCCTCTGCTCCAGCTGGCACCCACTGCCCCTTGTCAGTCCTTGAACATCCCTGAGCAGTGTCCTCCCGACACTGCCCTGCACAACTTTATCACCAGCAATGAGGGCAGCCCTCAGGCTCCTCTGCTCCAAGCTCAAGAGCCATAGAATTGTTAAAGTTTGGAAAAGACCTTTAGGATCAAGTCCGACCATAACCCAACTACAATGACCACTAAGCTATATCCTGAAGTGCCATGGCCACACACTTCTTGAACACCTCCAGGAATGGGAAATCCACCACCACCTCCCTGGGCAGCCCGTTCCAATCCCTGACCACTCCTGCAGCAAACACCAGCCTCACTTCAACCTCCTCTTAGCCTTCTTCAGACTGGGCTGGAAATGCAGCTCCCTCAGCCTTTCCTCAGCAGGGAGATGTTCCACTCCCTTAATCATCTTTGTGGCTCTGCACTGGACTCTTTTGAGCAGTTTCCTGCTTTCTCAGAGGATCGACACAAAAATGTTCAGGGGGTTGAAGCAACTCTGTTACAAGGACAGACTGAGGGAGCTGGGAGTGTTCAGCCTGGAGAAGAGAAGGCCCAGAGGAGACCTAATAGCAGCCTGCCAGTACCTAAAGGGGACTACAAGAAGGTTGCAGAGAGACTGTTCACAAAGGCCTGTAGTGATGGGATGAGGGCAGTGGCTTCAAACTAGAGCACAGCAGATTTAGGTTGGATGTTAGGAACAGGGTGTGCACCATGAGGGTGGTGGAGCACTGCAGCAGGTTGCCCAGGCAGTGAGGTGGTTGAGGCCCCATCCCTGGAGATATTCAGGGGTGAGGCTCGACAGGGCTGTAGGCAACCTGATCTAGGGGAGGATGTCCTTGCTGACTGCAGAGGGAGTTGGATTGGAGGCCCCTTCCAACCCAGACCGTTCTGATTCCACAATCGACTGCTTGCCTGCTGTGAGAGTGGTCAGGCACTGGCACAGGGTACTCAGGAAGATGCTGGAATCCCCTGGAGGGCTTCACCCCCTGCGGCTGCGGCGCTTTCACCATGTCCCCAGCGCTTGGCTTAACTCTCTCGGACCCGTCGCTCTCCGGGTGGCTTAGTGGTGGCTGCCAGGCTTCAGAAGGCGCCGTCTTTTGTGCCCGCAGCCACGAGAGGATGCCTTACCACAGGAGGTACCGGCGGGACAGCGAGGCCTACCGCTGCGAGGAGCACAGCCCTTCCTTTGCCGAGGACTTTTACCCCAGCCGTCCGCGCCACTGGCGCCGCTCCCGCGGCAGGGAGCAGCACCGGCCCAAGAAGCATCAGCACTACTGCAGGAAACGCAGGAGCAGGTCTTGTAGCAGTGCCTCCTCGGTGAGTAGCATCCAGAACGGGCTCAGGAGGGTTCAGGTATTTTTAACTGTTCTTGCCTCCTTCCAGCTGCGAGCGTGCTGGGTGAGTAAGCTCTGCTCCCTTCTCTCGTTGTTGGCTCCTCCTTTGGTTCCGTGTGTGTTGTGCTCTCACTGCCTGCAGCGTGCGCTCCCAAAACTGGTCTCTTGTGGAGTGGGAAGCGTTTGGAGGTGATGGTTTGGTTGTTTGTTTTCTTTACTGGTTCAGCCCCTTCTAGCTTTAACAGGCCAGGGAACTAAGCTGTGGTTTCGATGGGGATCAAGGGAGAGCTTCAGATGACACCCACGTGACAGGCTAAGGAGGGCCAGCTTTGGCCATCGGCCAGCCCGGCTGCTGGGCATTCTGGTTGGGGGGGTTGAACACGGCCAGGGCTTGGCTTCTGCAGATAGCTGCTTCGTTGTGGGAGGGGTTGGTGTGCAGTGCTCCTGCAGAGACACCTCCAGTGGATTCTGGGCCCAGCCTGGTTCACTACTGGGGTTGTTAACCCCTGTACCACCCTACTTAAAAGCTTCCACCTCCTGAGGATGTGTGCTTGAGCTCTTTGCCTTCTTCCACACAAGTGTGCTTAGACTTCAGCTTCTCTGGAAACACCCCCACCCCACAATGTTCTTTCCCTTTGGAACACACAGCATTCCTTTCAGGGAATATTGAGAACTGAGGGTGTGGGCTGGTCTTGAGACTGGGAGTACCCAGGAAGCATGGTGAGGTATCAGACCTGTGCCTTCCCACTCCTCTCCTGGCAGGAACCTTTCCATCCTTCATACCTTGGATGCTTTTCAGTGTTACTACAACTATGTGAGCAGGCCCTGCTCCCTGCAGCTGCAGCAGACATCTGCATGGCCAGGAGCTTCTGAGGGGCTGCTGCTTACCTCCTTGGATTTCTTTCCAGTTGGAATTTGAGTTTTTAGCTAGAGCCAGGGGTTCTGGTGGGGTTTGTGTGTGTGAGCGATGGCAACAGCCTGCAGCTTCAGGCTGGTGTCACCTCAGGTCCTTTTGGAAGCCTCACAGCTCTCCTAACTGTCCTCTTTACCTTCTCCTGCATTGGCCTTTTGGGGTTTTGGTTGTGGCTGATGATTTTGGACTAGCTAGGGGCTGAGGGTGAAGCTTGTTAGAAGCTCAGGCATGGAGATGTAGAAGCTTTTGTATGAATTTCTTTGGCTGTTGAGACAGTTAAGGCTGAGTAGAAAAAAGGTGAGAAATTAGGCAGCTTATTTGGTGGACCCTGGGGTCCTTTCAGGGATGTTGGGCTGGTTGGGAAAATAGAATAGGCAAATGTGACCTCACACCTACAGTGAAGTGAAATGGTCCCTAGGGATTAACTGAACTGTCCCTAAAGTTCTCTCAGGCTAAACACTGCATCCATAGACCAATATGCAACACCAGGTCTGTGTGCAGCCACTTGGCTGTGGATAGATTCGGTGTCAGGAAGGGGTGGGCTGGTTGGCAGCAAGGGCAGGGCATGGCTCTGGGTAGCTGGAGGCCTGTTAGGTATGAAGAGGGGACAGCTGCTCTTCTGGCTCCTGCTGGAGAGCGTGTCCAAACTGACTTCTGTACTCTTCCCTGGCTTTGCCAGTGGAGAAAATGAGGTGGTTCTGGCAAAGCCTCTGGCAGAAGGCTATGGNCTTCCAACCCAAAGCATTCTGCGATTCTGTCCTCTGGTGCTGCAGAGGCAGCTGCTCCTCCGTGGGGAAGGGTAGTGCCAAAGCCAACCATAACCCTCTGGAGAAGACAAGGGGAACACTTTTCTTAGCTGAGAGGCATCGACCAATGAATTTTGGTGGTTGTTTTGTTGTTTTTGTTTTAGTTTTTTTTTTGTTTGGTTGGTTTTTTTCCTTTGATTTATTTTTTGTTTTGTTTGTTGTTTTGGTTTTTTATTTTGTTTTGTTTTTTCTTTACATACCTGTAGCTGTTTGATTACTTTTTTTTTTGTTTGTTTGTTTTTTTTCCTGTTTCGAAGTTAGTTTTGTGTCTTTGACGTGTCCCTTGCAATATCCCTATCGTTATATATGCTGTGTGCCTTATGAAATGCTGGGATCTGGAAAATCCAACCAACTATCAACCAACATCCATCCAACCAACCAACCTCCAACCAACCACCCGCACCGGTCACCACCTCCTGCCGCGGCTGCCTGCCCGGCGGCGGTGGCCTGGCGGCGGTGGCGGCGGCGCCTTGCAGAGGAGCCAGCAGAGCAGTAAGCGCAGCAGGAGCGTGGAAGATGACAAGGAAGGTCACCTGGTGTGCAGGATCGGCGATTGGCTTCAAGAGCGATGTACAGCCACCTTTCGTAAACCTTTACCTCTCTCCTTCTCTCTCTCTCTCTTCCTCTTCCTCTTTCTCCTTTCTATCCCTCTTCTCTTAGACCAGAGCTCTCTCCTCTTGCACTGGAGAGGTCTCTTCTAGTGTTTTATTGCTTAAAAACACAAATAAAAACTGGACCGAGCAGTAAAATTGCCTGAGGCAGACCATAGACACTTGAGTTTTAAAAGAGAGTAGCAGCCAGAGACAATCAATTATTTAGTTGTTTTAATTTGGGGCTCGTATTGGTTTTTTGGCTTGGTTTTTATTTTTTGGTTTGGCTTTGATGTTTTATTGCTGTGAAGTTGCAGGACCTCAGCTCTGGGCAGGCCTCTGGAGCTCACATCCCCTCCTGTTTTCTCTCCTAGATGAAATTGTCGGCAGCCTTGGCGAAGGCACTTTTGGCAAAGTGGTGGAGTGCGTGGACCATGCCAGGTGGGCATCTGCCCCTTCCCTGCTCCCTTCCCTGCTCGCCCCTGCCCCTTCCCTGCTCCCTTCTCTGCTCGCCCCTGCCCCTCCTGCAGCAAGCCCAGGCCCTCACAAGTGCACAGGGCTAAAGTTACCAGTTTTGCCTGAACCAGACCATCAGCACCTTCCACTTGTCACTGAGGAGGGCAGATTCAGACTGGAGATTAGGAATTCTTTCCAGGGAGGGTGGGGAGACACTGGCACAGGTTGCCTAAAGAAGTTATGGATGCCCCCTCCCTCAAGGTGTTGAAGGCCAGGTTGGATGAGGCCTTGAGCAACCTGAGCTAGTGGGAGGTGTCCATGCCCATGGCAGGGGGTTGGAACTGGATGATCTTTTAAGGTCCCTTCCAACCCAACCCATTCTGTGAATCTATGAAAGTTGTGGAGAAGTTGTGCTTGCCACAACAGGTGGGAAGGGGCCTGGGTCACACCTCAGACTCCTCAGGCTGTCATGTTAGGGGAAGCAGGAAGGGTTTGGAGTCCCATGGCTGAGGGCTTTGGCAGGGACTGTTCTGCTGCAGCGAGCTTCAGCTGGGGAAGTGACCTCTTGATCTGGCTGGGTACTTCTCAATTCTCTGTTTAACCCCTCCTGGGATTACGTCTGACCCCTGCCTCTCTCTGACCTTTTGTCTGGCTCTCAGCCCTGAGGTCAGCTTGGTTGAGGAGTGGCTAGGATCTCCTGCCTCCTTCCTGAGGGACTGCAGTGCTGGCACAGCTGCCTGCTGCTGTCTGCAGTGTCAACTGGCCAGAGCCTTTCCCTCCCAGTTAGCTACTGGTGAAGGATGAGAAATCTCTGGCAGATCTTGAGGGTGTTAGGAAGGACAAAGCCTTCGAAGACATGAAAATGTGACTGGAGTGCCTGGGATGTGCCCACTCTCTGTGGGCTGAGGATGGGTGTGAGGGCTTGTTCTGACTCCAGCCTTTTCTCCTCTCCTTCCTCCCTTCCAGAGGCAAATCTCAGGTGGCTCTGAAAATCATAAAGAACGTTGGAAAGTACAGAGAAGCAGCCAGGCTGGAAATCAATGTCCTGAAAAAAATCAAGGAGAAGGACAAGGACAACAAATTGTAAGTTCCTCCAAGGCTCCTGGGTGGGCAGTACCACAGCCTTGCAGAGAAGTGGTCTGTGCCTGGGTGACATCCAGAGAAACATGGGGCTGGGGACTGGGATACCTGCTCTGTGCCTCCTCTGGCAGTGGGGAAACCTGTCTCACTCCTCTGTGTTTTGGAAGAAGAGAGGCAGAGAAGAAGCTCTGCTCTGGGCCCCTCACTCCAAGGAAAATATTGAGGTGCTGGAGTGGGTCCAGAGAAGGGTAACAAAGCTGGGAAAGGGTCTGGAGAACAAGGCTGGTGAGCTGAGGGAATTGGAGAAAAGGAGGCTGAGGGGAGACTGCATTGCCCTCTGCAGCTCCCTGCAAGGAGGATGGAGCCAGGTGGGGTCTTCTCCCTAGGAACAAGCGACTGGGCAAGAGGAAATAGCCTCAAGTTGCACCAGGGGAGGTTTAGGTTGGACATTCAGAGAAACTTCTTCTCTGAAAAGGGCTCTCAAAGGCTGGCACAGGCTGCCCAGGGAGGTGGCTGAATCCCCATCCCTGGAGGTGTTGAAAAGCTTCAGAGATGTTTTGCTGAGGGCCATGGCTTAACACCAGCCTGGGCAGAGTTACAGAATGGTTGGACCTTAAAGGCCTTTCCCAGCCCAAAGGATTCCATGGTGCTATGAACACCTCAGCAACTGCCCTGCCAGGTCAGAGTGGGGAACGATCAACCAGAACTTCTCTAGCAGCCACTTGATGCCCTGTCCCACTTCAGCTGGAAGGTCTCTCTCCAGAGGTGGTGGACAGAGGGAGGAGATGTCTCTGGTGTACACCAAGGGTTTCTTCTGCTTCTGAGTCATCCTACATGGAGCTTTGGCTCACCAACCACTTCTGAAGTAGCCAGGCCCAGGCAGAGTGACTGCATGAAGGTTAATCCTGGTGTCTTTTTCTGCTCAGCTTGTGTGTCCTGATGTCAGACTGGTTCAACTTCCACGGCCACATGTGCATTGCCTTTGAGCTGCTGGGCAAGAACACCTTTGAGTTCCTGAAGGAGAACAACTTCCAGCCCTACCCTCTGCCTCAGATCCGGCACATGGCTTACCAGCTCTGCCACGCCTTGAGGTGTAAGTCAGCCTAGCCAGGGGATGGGGAGGGAGCTGAGAAGGAGAGGGCTTGGTGCCTGCACGAGCAGAGCTGTCTGGGTGCTTCACTCTGGTTCTTAGGTGCTTTTTTTGCCCCCCCTCCTCCTCGCCCCCCTGCAGTTCTCCACGACAACCAGCTGACCCACACCGACCTGAAGCCAGAGAACATCCTGTTTGTCAACTCGGATTTTGACACCCTCTACAACGAGAAGAAGGTGGGTTGTGACCCACACCCTTCCCCTCCCTGCTGAAGCATCCTCCCCTCACAAGGCCTTATCAAGTCTGGTCAGTGGGAAGAACCTGGAAGCTGGGCCTCAGGTGGCTCAGACGGAGCATTTGGTACCTTCCCTTATTGCTGCTCTGAGATGTAAAGATCACTCCTCTGCTTAGCACTGTGGACTTTGGCAGCTCTGGGGCTCTCAAAGCCCAGCTTGGTCCAAAAGCAGCTGCTGGAAGCACCAAGGAGTCCTTGTTTGCTTGCAGAGCTGCGAGGAGAAGTCCATCCGGAACACGAGCATTCGCGTGGCAGACTTCGGGAGCGCCACCTTCGACCACGAGCACCACACCACCATCGTGGCCACCCGGCACTACCGCCCCCCAGAGGTCATCCTGGGTGAGTGCTGCTGCCCTTGGGCAGTCTGCAGTGGTTGGAAGAGAACAGTTGGCCCAGGGAGGCTGTAGGATGGTACTGGCTGGAAGGAAAGTGGCTTGAGAGGGCTCTCCCAGTTCTTGGGGACAAGCTGCTCAGTGCTTTGCTGGACCTCTGCCTCAGTGGTTCCATCCTGACTGGATGGAAGGTGTCCATGGATGGGTAGGATAATGGAGCCTTGATATGGAGCTGAGGAAAGCCTGTGAAACTTGGGAAGTGTTCAGGTTAGCTCCAGGTGAGGGTGGAGTCAGCATAAGCTGAAACAGAAGCCAGTCTGTTCCGAGTGGTGGAGCAGGTCCAGAGGAGGGCCATGAAAATGATCAGAAGGCTGGAACACCTCAGCTATGAGGACAGGCTGAGGGAGCTGGGGGTGTTCAGCCTGGAGAAGAGAAGGTTCTGGGGAGACCTAATAGACCCGAAGGGGGCTACAAGAAGGCTGCAGAGGGGCTGTTGGCAAAGGCCTGCAATGACAGGATGAGGGCAATGGCTTCAAACTAGAGCAGAGCAAGTTTAGATTGGATACAAGAAACAAATTCTGCACCATGAAGGTAGTGGAACACTGCAATAGGTTGCCCAGGGAGGTGGTTGTGGCCCCATCCCTGGAGATACGCAAGGTGAGGCCTAACAGGGCTGTGGGCAACCTGATCTAGTTGAGGATGTCCCTGCTGACTGCAGAGGGCGTTGGGCTGGATGACCTTGGTCTGGGTAGGAAGGGAGCTCCAACTCTATGAAATCTCTGGGGGGAGACTCGAGAAGTCCCCTTGCTGGCACACACAGATAACTCCTAGGCCTCTCTTGGTGCTGACAAGGATGAAGAACCTGTTGGGCTGCGTGGAGAGCCCCAGGTTCAGGTGCTTGTCTTTGCAGAGCTGGGCTGGGCGCAGCCGTGCGACGTCTGGAGCACCGGCTGCATCCTCTTCGAGTACTACCGCGGCTTCACGCTCTTCCAGGTAGGAGCCCTGCAGCAGCACCCCGCAGCCCTCCCTGTCTGAAAAAGGGCTCTCACACAGGGGAAGGGAAACACAGAGCCAGGCACTGGAAAGCAGAAGCTGAGGCTGAAAAGAAGCTCATGAGAACTCCTGGTTTGAGGACTTTTGCCGTGCTGCCCAACCAAAGTTCAGATCACTTCCGGTTTCTTCACTCTGCCTGTGGAGAGGGGAAGCAGAGGTGGACAGGAGCCTGCTGGAGGCTTAGGCTCTGCTTCCCCTGTACCACGTAGGGACAGAGCTTTGGCTGTCAGATCTCCAAGCTGTGACTTGATGCACCACTCCCCTTGTGCTTTGCAGACCCATGAGAACCGGGAGCACCTCGTGATGATGGAGAAGATCCTTGGGCCAATTCCGTCCCACATGATCCACAAAACTCGGTGAGGACCTTCTCAGCTCTCTGTGCCAACTTGACTCAGGCTACCATGGCTCTGTCCTCACACCAGGTCTCACCTCAGTGGCAGATGTGCTGGAGGTACCTCCTGTGAGCAGCCCTCCTCACCACTGCCTTTCCTTTGCAGGAAGCAGAAATATTTCCACAATGGGAATCTGGTGTGGGATGAGAACACATCTGATGGGAGATACGTCCAGGAGAACTGCAAGCCCCTGCGGGTAGGTGCTGCTGTGTGGCTGGTGGAGGGCTTGGCTGCCTGGTGAGGCTCAACCGTGGTGCTGTCCCCTTCTCCAGACTGCTGGTGTGGGGCTGGGGGCAGGGAGTTTTGCTTTTCCCACCCCCAAACTCACATCTGCAGTAACAGAAATTGAACTGAAGCAGGACAGGCAGTGGGGAATTGGTGGGACTCTGTACCCTAGGATGGGAGACAGGCAGTGGCTTGCTGGGGCCATGGGCTTGGTCCCTGTCAGAGAATCATTGCAGTTGGAAAAGCCCTTTAAGGCCATGGAGTCCAACCAACCATTCTCTGACTCTGCTGAGGCTGGTGCTAAACTGTAGCCCTCAGCACCACAGCTCTCGCTCTTGGAAACACCTCCAGGGATGGGGCTTCAACCACCTCCCTAGGCAGCCTGTGCCAGTCTTTGAGAACCCTTTCAGAGAAGAAGTTTCTTATGTCCAACTTAAGCCACTCTTGGGCCGTTTCTTCTCATCCTATCACTTGTTATTAGGGAGAAGAGCCCAGCCCCACCTCATTGCAGCCTCCTTTCATGGAGCTGTAGAGAGCAAGGAGGTCTCTCCTCAGCCTGCTTTTCTCCAGGCTGACTAACCCCAGTTCCCGCAGCTGCTCCTCACCAGCCCTGTTCTCCAGACTGCCCCTCACTGTCCTCCTTGGAGGGAGCCCAGGCTCAGCCGAGCCGAGCCCTGCCGGTGTTGTCAGCCTGCCGCAGCCCTCTGTGCCCTTTCCTTTCAGACCTACATGCTGCATGACTCGCTGGAGCACGCTCAGCTCTTCGACCTGATGAGGAGGATGCTGGAGTTCGACCCCTGCCGCAGGATCACCTTCTCAGAAGCCCTCCAGCACCCCTTCTTCGCAGGGCTGTCGGCCGAGGAGCGGCTGCTGTGCGGGCGAGGCGCCAGCAGGGACCTGAGCAGATGACGGTGGGGGAGGGTGCGGGGGCCTGCCGGGGGATTGTACATACGGGGGTGGAGAGGGCAGAGGGGCTTGAGGCACTGGGCCCAAGCCCCTGGGCTGGAAGGGAAAGGGAAGGAGAAGCTCCATTGGAAAGCACAGATTTGTCTATTTATATGTTGTAAAGTTAAAATAAAAAGTGTTTCTTATTGTTTGATACTTCCCTCGTAGGCAGCTGTTAGGGTTCTTTTGCCTCCCAGCTTTGCCTTTTCTGGAGAGGAAGATGGAGAGGATGTGGGACAAATTAACTGGAGGGGAAAAAAAAAAAAAAAAAGGAAGCAGCAGGAGGCTTTGCTTCAAAACACTTCTCCCTCTGACTATCGTGGGCCTTTTCCAGCTGCAGGACCAAATAAACAGCTGCAGGCCAGGAGCAGACGTGAATAGTTGCACTTTATTTCAGGGCATGCCCCAACCCTCCCCCGCCCCAACCTCCCACCCCAGCAGCGGCAGGAATCGTTACAAACATCAGGTCACAAATGGAGTCATCAAGCAGTGACATAGTGCAGTGAGCTTCACCTGGTGGCAACCAGAGCAGCACTCACAGGCAGTTCCTGTGCTGGTGGTGAAGGGTGTGGGTAGAAACTAGGCTCAAATACAGCTTTAAAACAAAGAAAAAAAAAAAGAAAACAATCAAAAAACTCTAATTTGTTCCATTTTTGGAGTGGGGGATGGTGGAGAAAAACCACCCAGACCCCGTTCTGGGTCTCCCAGTGCTGCAAGAAGAGGTCACATCTGCATGTGAGATGTGGTTTGTGTGTGGGAGCCCAGCACCTCCTGAAGGAAACCTCAGTAGCTGAAGGAAAGCACAGCCGAGTGCCCAAAGCACTCCAGAAAGTGAAGTTTGACTGTGCCAAGCACAGCCCAAAGCTGCCTGCTGGGTTATAAACACTGCCCAAGGGGCCTCAGGACTGGGAATCCCTGTCCTAAAGAGGGTTTGCACCCTCCTGCTGTGCAACACTTTTTTTGGTTAAACAGTCAGGGAGGTCCCTAGTGCTGTGTGGGACCTCAGTGCTTCCTGGAGCCACCTGGCAGTGGGTACACAGAGCTGAGCCCAGCTGCCATCCCTGCACACAACAAGAACAAACAAAAAAACCACCCACACCCAAACCAACTTTAGCTGGTTCAGTGCCCTTCTGGGCAGCCTGTGAGGAGGTGGAGAGGGAGCCTGTGAAGAAGCCTTGATTATTTCTACCCCGCTGTTGCTCAGTGTGTACAAGCTGCATGCCAGCAGCCAAAGGCTGAAGGCAAAGCTGCAGCCTGACTCAAGGAAAGCAGCCATGGAGGCAGCAGAGGTCTCTTATTGCATGTAGGGAGCAAGGGGAGTGCAAACGGGGTCAAGCCAATGCTGTGCTGCAGCAGCCCCCAGGCCATCCTTGTCCACCTTGGCAACTCCTCTGCCTGGCTCAAGACTAGATGAGGCCAATAAAAAAAAAAAAAACCCAAAACCCACAACGAGGGCAGAGGGAAGCCTCCTGTTTGGTGGTTTAACCAACCCCAGCATGGCTGAGTTGGAACTAGGGCTTGTGAAACCAGCCCAAGCAGAGCCACTACAGCTCCAGCTGAGCCATGGCTTCCCTGAGGAGTAGCTGCCTTGGCTGCGCCCCTTCAAGGGGAGGAGAAGGGCTGGAGGGTCCCTGCCACAGCACTACCAAGCCACTGGCCTCTCAGACCACTCAGCCTAAGCCAGCAGATGCAGGTCCCTCAGGGGGGAGAGAAGCTCAGGGTGAGAGCCAGGGGGCCAGACCCCTCTGTCCTGCTGAGGTAGATAGGCTGAGGCACAGGCAGTTTGGTCCAGGAAGAGGCCTGGGGGAGCTGTAGGCCGTCCCCATCGCCCCACACTCGCAGGCAGCCCCACTCCACTGCTGCTTTTCAAGCAGGGGAGTCTCTTCTCTTCCTCTGACAAGCTTTGGCCCTTGTCTAAGCAGAAGCAGTGAAAGCCAAGCACCTGATCCCTAAATCCTCATTCCCAGGGGCACCAGTGGGCCAACAGCTTTGCCAGCTGGGACTCTACCTGCTTAGCAGAGCAGCTACGGCAGGAGGCCACCATTGCCACACATCCCTGCCCTTCTGCCTCCACAGGGATCTGGCTGCCCTGGAGAAAAGGCCCCATCTGAAGCTCTCCCAGCTGCCAGAACAGGGCCTCTGAGAGACATCAGAGCTCTGGGGACAGGTAAAGTACTAGAAGAAGAGCAGAGCTTCAAGCACTGCCCACACTTACAGCAGCATCTGGAGCTGCTCGCTGAGAACAGGGCCCCTGCTTGGCATCTGCATCCCTGAGGGAACAGCTCAGCTTTGCAGCACCTCCTGCAGCACTCAACAGTCCCCCAGGTCTACTACCAGGCACACAGCCAGCACCACGGCCTCTTGAAGGTGGCCAGCTGCTGGCTTCTGGGCTTGTCCCTGCTCTAGGCACAGTACTAAGGCTCCAACACCAGGCCCACACCCCGACGGCAGGAGCTGACCCAACCTACCACTCGCCGGCAGCGCAGGGCAAGCGAGCACAGCACACTTGCCAGCTGGCAGAGCAACCTGGAGTAGATCCCTTGTGGTAATTCAGCTGAGAACCTCCTGCTGCACCCCTCCGGGAGGGCAGGAGCCCTCACCAGACCATCCCCTGCAGGTAAACAGGACTGAGGGACCCTTCTTCAAGCTGGGTCTCAGCACATGAGTGCACACACAAACAAGCCCACCCTACACGCAGGCTTCGAGCCCAAAGGGAAGGAGCAGATCCATAACCTACTTCCCAAACTGTACCGAGTGGCGGAGGAGGAATACTGGAAGCACTGGGGAGAACCTTACCCAAACATCACCTGCACCATACACACCACACAACAAAGTCAGGAGTGATGCTGCCCTGCTTCACCACTGCTTTCCCTGATTCAGCCACTGGCTGTGCCAGGAAGAAAGAAAGAAACCAAACCCAACCCAACCCACAACTCCTCTGGAGTTCTTCCCCCCACCTGGCTCCCACAGACCCTGCTGCACCCACTAAGCCAACCAACAAAAAGCCAACAGGAGGGGGGATAAGCACATAAGGCCTAGCTGAGGACATCACTGCTCCCAGAGCACATGTGGCCTGAGAGCTGCTGGCTCAAGACACATTCCAAGAGGGAAAGCTCTCCTCCAGGGTCAGGGAAGGAGAAGGAGCTACAGCTGCCCTCAGGAACACAAAACAGGGGAGAGGGAGTAAAAGAAAAACCAAACAAACAAACCAGAACAAGAGAACCAAACTGAGTCCTCCCTCCCACAACTGCAACAGAAGGGATTCCCAACACGCCCAAGGGGTGCTGCTCCCACCAGGACACCCTTGTTGGGTCTCTCTGCCCCAGCAGGGAAAAACAAAACCAAAAACCAAACAAGTCTCAAATCAAACCTTCAACCCACCCAGGTTGCTTGCACCAGCCTCCAGGGCACATTCAACAGCCTCCTGGTTGGGCCTAGGGACAGGCACCATCATCCCTGCATGCCCCCTGCCCACAGTGGCACAAGAGAAGGCAAAAGGGCTTTGCAGGGACATTTGCTTCCTTCTTGGGTTTGCTCTTTTGTTGTTGTTTTTTCTTGTTTTCCTTTTCTGTTTCACTCGATGATGATTCTGCTTTTTGTTTGTTTCCATACACAACATTTCTGTCTTCTGGAAGGCAAAAGAAAACCAAACCAAACCTCTCCAGAATTTCACATCCTTAAGGCGTCACGAAGTTTACTAGGTCAGGATCCATACTTGGACAGCTTATTTGACAGACCTCCTCTTCCTCTTCTTCTTCCTCCTCCTGCCTCTCTCTTCTCTGCAGAGCCGTGTGGCTGGCTGGGCTCTAAGTGGAGTGCAGGGGGATGACGAATTTGCAGCCGAAGGGGGAGTGGTAGTTGATGCCCACTTCTTGAAAGACCTTCTGGGGGATGCCAATGTCACAGAGGTACAGGCGCCCTGCCCTCTCGCCCAGGGGCAGGGGCAGGCCCAAGGCCAGTGACCACTTGGCATCGATGCCCTGCTCCTGCTCGTTGATGGGAGGGTCTATGCTGAGGACGGGTGCCCTGTTCTGGTTGGCCCAGTCCACAACTGCTTTGTACCAAGGCTGATCTCTCAGGAAGGCATTTTCGTGACAATCCAGGCAGTTGATCACCAGGTCAACAGGGGTATCAGGGAGATCTGAAAGAAAAGGAGACCACTGAGTGCTGAGGAACAACCTGAAACCACACCATTAAGGCTTGGTGCCTTCCCCCCCTTGTATGGCCTCACTGCATCCAGCCTGGGCTCACTTCTTGTTGCTGCTGTCCTGCTGTCAAAGACACCCACACCAACTCCTAAAAGCTCTTTAGGACTCTAGACAAATGTCCACAGACTCTCCAGGACAAAACTATGACCAGCAGGGTGAGGGAGGTGATTCAGAGAATCATAGAATGGTAAGGTTGGAAGGGACCTCAAGGATCATCTAGTTCTACCCCCCTGCCATAGGCAGAGATACCTCTCACTAGCACAGGTCACTCAAGGCCTTGTCTAGCCTGGCCTTGAACACCTCCATGGAGGGAGCAGCCACAACCTCCCTGGGCAACCTGTGCCAGTGCCTCACTACCCTCACTGTATAGAACTTCCTCCTAACATCCAGTCTAAATCTTCTCTCTGCCAGTTTAAACTCATTGCCCCTAGTCCTGTCATTGCAAGACCTTGTAAAGTCCCTCCCCAGCCTTCCTGTAGGCCCCCTTCAGATCCTGGAAGGCTACTCTAAGGTCTCCTGGAAGTCTTCTCTTCTCCAGGCTGCAGAGCCCAAACTCTCTCAGCCTGTCCTCATAGGAGAGCTGCTCAGGCACACTGATCATCTTCATGGCCTCCTCTGGACCCGCTCCAACAGTTCCGTTCCCCCTTTGCTCTGCTGAGACCCCACCTGCAGCACTGCCTCCAGTTCTGGTGCCCCCAACACAAGAAGGATATGGAGCTGTTGAAGTGCAGCCAGAGAAGGCCACAAAGGTGAGCAGAGGGCTGGAGAATCTCCCCTGTGGGGACTGAAAGAGTTGGGGCTGAGAGAGTTTGGGAGAACAGAATCACAGAACTGTCAGGGCTGGAAGGGACCTCAAGGATCATCCAGCTCCAAGTCCCCTGCCATGGGCAGGGACACCTCACACTAGAACAGGTTGCTCAGAGCCACATCCAACCTGGCCTTGAACACCTCCAGGGAGGAAGCATCCACAACATCCCTGGGCAACCTGTTTCAGTGTCTCACCACCCTCACTGGAAAGAACTTCCTCCCAACATCCAATCTGAATCTCCCCACTTCTAGTTTTGCTCCATTCCCCCCAGTCCTATCACTACCTGACACCCTAAAAAGTCTCTCCCCAGCTTTCCTGTAGGCCCCCTTCAGATAGCAAAAGGCCACAATAAGGCTCCAGGGAGACCTTAGAGTAGCGTTCCAGTACCTGAAAAAGGCTACAGGAAAGCTGGGGAGGGACTTCTGACAAGTACTTGTGGTGACAGGATGAGGGACAATGGATTGAAGCTTGAGGAGGGGAGACTTTGATTGAAAATCAAAGAAATTCTTTCCAGTGAGGATGAGGAGACGCTGGCACAGGTTGACCTCAAAGATCATCCAGTTCCAACCCCCTGCCATAGGCAGGGAGACCTCCCACTAGAACAGGTTGCTCAAGGCCTCATCCAACCTGGCCTTGAACACCTCCAGGAAGGAAGCATCCACAACATCCCTGGGCAACCTGTTCCAGTGCCTCACCACCCTCACTGTAAAGAACTTCTTCCTAACATCCAGTTTCAATCCCCCCTCTGCCAGTTTAAACCCATTGCTCCTTGTCCTGTCTTTACAAGCCCTTGTAAATAGTCTCTCCTCAGCCTTCTTGTAGACCTCCTTTAGATACTGGAAGGCCACTACAAGGTCTCCTCCTGGTAAGCCACTAAAGAGCAGCCTCCTGCTGGTAAGCCACCAATGAGCAGGCAGCTCTCAGAGAAGACAGAGCACCAGTTCATGCTGGGGCACACTAAGAGATGTTAATGGTGACAGCTGCTGGGACTGGTCCAGCAAAGCTGTCTGCTTGGGTGGAAGCAGCAGTCGGCTGCTCGTGGAGTGGCAGTTTTGATGTGCTGGACAAGGAAGGTTTTTGTCCCCAGAGAAGGGCTGCTCTGACTCACAGCCATATGGCAGCTCTTCTGCAGCAGTTCATCGAGCAAACATCTGCACCAGCACAGCTGCTTCGCTGTTGAACCTCTGCCAGCCTCCGTTGTCCCGCCAAGCCTGCGGAGCTGCCACTAGGTGGCGCCACCAGCCCAAGCAGGCAGCAGGGAGAACTGCAGCGCAGATCTCCTCCGTCCCTTACCTTTGACGCTGGACACCTGCTGGCCTTGCGTCTTGCTGAAAAGGTTGAGCTCGTTGGTGATGGACTCCAGCATCTTCACGAAGTTGGGGAGGAAAAGGATGACGTGGACGTCGTGGTTGGAGAGGTGCCGCCCACAGCTGATCCCCTGGGCCCCCTTCACGTGGGGGCCACACAGCAGGGCCACCGTGGGCCGCTGGTGCACGTTCTTGGGGTTCAGCCTGAAAAACAGAGCAGAAGGGGACTGCTGATCAACCCCCCCCAGAACCTCTCTCCCCTTCTTCCTGCCAGAGGGGAAAAAAAGAAAAAAAAAAGTAATCAGTCAAGATGCAAACTGCCAGGTGCTCTGCAACCCTTCCGCTGCCTCTGCAGGAGGAACCCACATCCTCTGCAGCGCTGCCACTCCTCAGCTACTCTGCTTGCAGCTTCCCTGCAAGCCCTCCTCCTACCTGCAGCAGAGAGCAGGAGTGCTGACAAGGCCTTTTGGAGTCTACTCAGCACTGCTGGGGCCATACCTTGTGTACTGGGTTCAGTTTTGGGACCCTCACTCCAATGCCTCAATGTCCTTCTTGGAGTGGGTCCAGAGAAGGTGACCAAGCTGGTGAAGGGTCTGGAGAACAGGGCTGGTGAGGAGCAGCTGAGGGAACTGGGGGTGTTAAGCCTGGAGAAGATGAGGCTGAGGAGAGACCTCATTGCTCTCTACAGCTCCCTAGAAGGAGGTTGGAGCCAGGTGGGGGTTGGTCTCTTCTTCGGTGATAGAACAAGAAGAAATGGCCCGAAATTGTGCCAGGGGAGGGTTAGGTTGGAGATTAGGAGAACTTTCTTTGCTGCAAGAAAAGGTCAGGGATTGGAACAGGTTGCCCAGGAAGGTGGTGAGGTCACCAAACCTGGAGGTGTTCAAGAAATGTGTGGCCATGGCATCTGGGGACATGGTTTAGTGGTCATGACGATGTTAGGTCAATGGTTGGAGCAGCAGGGCCAGAGGAGGCCACAGCAGTGCTAAGAAAAATCTAGGACACAGAAGCCAAACAGCAGCCCTCAGTGAATCACTGATCCAAGACAGGACCTTCAGCCAGCCCCTTCCTAGAGAGGGGAACACAGTAGCCTGGCCATGCAAGCCCTCTTGCTTCAGCAAGCCTGAGCCTGATGCCTGCTCTCAGGCCGATCTGGAATCAGGCTGACAGACAAGCTGGGGCAGAGCTTTACCTGTTGGGTCCCCCGAGGAGGCTGAGGGCCATCTGGCTGGCACACACTCCTGTCATCTCCAGCCTCCTCTCCAGAGTCAGCCCGTGCTTCTCTGCCACTGACAGCAGCTTCTTGTGCAGCTCGTAGGACACGCTTGGCACAACCAGCCCTGAGTCTAGGGTTCAAAGAGAGGGGAGGGAGGCAAAAGCAGCTGTGAGCAGAAAATTTCTCCAGAATGCTGCAGGCTGGGTTGGGGTTAGATGACAGCACTCGGACATGATGACAGGGAGAAGGTTTAGTAGCTGTTACCAAGGGATGACTTAACACAGTAACCCAGCTTCCTTCCGAGAACATCAAACTCCTCCATCAGAAGCACCTTCCTCTGAGTGCAGCAGAGACAGCACAGGACAGCTGCTGGCCTTGAAAGGACAGATGTGCACCAAAAGCCAGCAGGCAACTTCAGAAACACAGGCACTGAGAAAGCCTTTTGGACTCTACTCAGAAGCACAGAATCAACCAGGCTGGAAAAGACCTTTGAGATCGAGTCCAACCTCTCACCCAACACCTTCTAACTAACTAACCCATGGCACCAAGTGCCTCATCCAGGCTCCTTTTAAATACCTCCAGGGACAGGGCCTCCACCACCTCCCTGGGCAGCCCATTCCAATGCCAATCACTCTTGCTGGGAAGAACTTCTGCCTAACATCCAGCCTAACACAGCACTGCTGTGGCTACACCTTGATTACTGGGGTCAGTTTGGGGCCCCTCACTCCAAGGAGGACATTGATGGGGTGGAACAGGTCCAGAGAAGGGTGACAAGGCTGGTGAAGGCTCTGGAGAACAGGGCTGGTGAGGAGCAGCTGAGGGAACTGTTGGTCAGCCTGGAGAAGAGGAGGCTGAGGGGAGGCCTCATTGCTCTCTACAGCTCCCCAAAAAGAGGCTGGAGCCAGGTGGGTTCTGGTCTCTTCTCCCTAAGAACAAGTGATGAGACATTAGGATATGGCCCTAGAAGCATCAGGGGAGATTTAGATTGGACATTACAAGAAACTTCTTCCCTGAGAGGGTTCTCAAAGACTGGCACAGACTGCCCAGGGAGGTGGTTGAATCCCCATCCTTGGAGCTGTTTCCAAGAGGCAGAGCTGTGGTGCTGAGGGCTGTGGTTTAGCACCAGCCTGGGTAGAATGAGAGAATGGTTGGACTTGATCTTAAAGGTCTTTTCCAACTTGTTCTACAATCAAGCTCCTTCTTAACCATCTCCAGGCCACCAGTGCCTTAACTCCCACCCCTTCCCAAAGACAATGAACTCTTCCTAATTACTGTGAAAGGCAGAAGGGCAGCTGGGACTCAAGATTCCCCACAGCTGGCACACAGTGACCAGCCCTAAATCTGCAGCCCTCACCTCACTTCTCCCAACCAGCCAAAACTGTGCCCCAAGCTGAGATGTGGCCTGCCAGAAGAACTGGCCTCAGGCACAAAAGCTGAGCTGTGATACCCTGGAAGCAGCAAGGGAATGGATGTGGCTGNCTCTCACCCAACACCTTCTAACTAACTAACCCATGGCACCAAGTGCCTCATCCAGGCTCCTTTTAAATACCTCCAGGGACAGGGCCTCCACCACCTCCCTGGGCAGCCCATTCCAATGCCAATCACTCTTGCTGGGAAGAACTTCTGCCTAACATCCAGCCTAACACAGCACTGCTGTGGCTACACCTTGATTACTGGGGTCAGTTTGGGGCCCCTCACTCCAAGGAGGACATTGATGGGGTGGAACAGGTCCAGAGAAGGGTGACAAGGCTGGTGAAGGCTCTGGAGAACAGGGCTGGTGAGGAGCAGCTGAGGGAACTGTTGGTCAGCCTGGAGAAGAGGAGGCTGAGGGGAGGCCTCATTGCTCTCTACAGCTCCCCAAAAAGAGGCTGGAGCCAGGTGGGTTCTGGTCTCTTCTCCCTAAGAACAAGTGATGAGACATTAGGATATGGCCCTAGAAGCATCAGGGGAGATTTAGATTGGACATTACAAGAAACTTCTTCCCTGAGAGGGTTCTCAAAGACTGGCACAGACTGCCCAGGGAGGTGGTTGAATCCCCATCCTTGGAGCTGTTTCCAAGAGGCAGAGCTGTGGTGCTGAGGGCTGTGGTTTAGCACCAGCCTGGGTAGAATGAGAGAATGGTTGGACTTGATCTTAAAGGTCTTTTCCAACTTGTTCTACAATCAAGCTCCTTCTTAACCATCTCCAGGCCACCAGTGCCTTAACTCCCACCCCTTCCCAAAGACAATGAACTCTTCCTAATTACTGTGAAAGGCAGAAGGGCAGCTGGGACTCAAGATTCCCCACAGCTGGCACACAGTGACCAGCCCTAAATCTGCAGCCCTCACCTCACTTCTCCCAACCAGCCAAAACTGTGCCCCAAGCTGAGATGTGGCCTGCCAGAAGAACTGGCCTCAGGCACAAAAGCTGAGCTGTGATACCCTGGAAGCAGCAAGGGAATGGATGTGGCTGAAAGAGAGGAGGAAAAAAAAAAAAAATATATCCTTGTCAGACATTTCTGCCAGCCTGGTCTGCTAGCCAGGAAACACTCCAGCAGGAGGATGGAGGGAAAACAAACAAAGAGAGGCTTTGTGAAGTGGTGAGAACAGTGCCTGCAGCTGTCAGCAACACCATCCTTCCCCCTGCCTTCAGCAGCAGCCTTGCCTGCCATCAGCAGGTAAGAGAAACACTGCACTGGATCACTCTGTAGCTTTTCCTCCTCCAAGCAGGCTGAGCTGGCACAGTCCTGGCAGAAATAAACCTTGCAGCAAAGATCTGTAAGCTCTGCTGGCAATAAACACAGAGGATTCCATGACCTCCTCTGAGGGCACAGCAATTTTTTGGGTGGTGGGTGGAGTTGTGAAGTATAAGGGAAGGAAAAACATTCGTGGGGAGAGAAGTGCCAAATGTCAGGGAGGGGAGACACTGAATAGCTTCAGCCACCTAAAAGCAGCTCATTCCAACTGCTCTCTACAAAGAGAGTAAGGCAGTTTGTAGCTGCTCTATAACTCCCTGAAAGGAGGTTGGAGCCTGATGGGGGTTGGTCTCTTCTCCCTAGTAAGAAGAAATAGGACAAGAGCAAACAAGCTCAAGTTGCACCAGAGGAGGTTTAGGTTGGATGTTGGGGAAATTTTCTTCACTAGAAGAGTAGTCAAGCCCTGGAAGAGGCTGCCAACGGAGGTAGTGGAGATTCCTGAAGGGTTTTAAAAGCAGTGTGGATGTGGTGCTGAGGGAAGTCGTTTAGCAATAGATTTGGTGATGTCAACAGTTGGACTCAATGACCTTAAAAACCTTCTCCAGCCTAAACAACTCTACCATTCCCCAAAACAACTCTGATATCCGAGCCTCTTTGCTCCATATTTGAGGATTTGCACCTATGAGAGCTTTTCTTCTCCCCAAAACATCCTCCTGCAAAGCCTGGATGCCCTTAACTGCCTTGCAGCTATGGAACAGTGCAGCTGAATTCTCTCCCAGCATGGGATGACCACAGAGCTGGAGCAGAGCTGCCAGCAAGTGAAGCTCTCAGCAACTTCTGTCCCCAGCATTCCCAAGCCCTGCCCTGAGCTGAACAAGCAGTTCCAGCACAGTCAGGCTGAGCAAGGCCTCTGAATTTACTCCTCCAGGCAGAGGAGGTGCAGAGGAGTCTGTTCCCACGGCTCAGAAAGGTGCAGGACTCCCATCAGCTGCTCTGCCTCTCAATTGGGGCACAACAGCAGGCACCTGGGTGCTCAGGCTGCCTGTGCTGACTGCAAAGAGTGGTGGGCAGGTGACACAGCCCAGTGGAGACGTTCTGCAGTGACAGGAGCTCAGAGAGGAACCATCACAGTCTGCACATCCACTGTGAGAGGAAACCAAACAGCTCCTCGCGGGCTTGGGCCCTTCTGCAGGCCAAAAACACACAACAAGGAGCAGCTGCAGCAGGGAGCTGCCACATTCCAATGAGGACAGCAGCTTCTCTTTTAGTGGTGAGGAGTTGCTCACCCTGTCACCCTTCCCCAGGGTGGCCCAGTCACAAAGCAGCAAGTCAAGGAAGTTCTATCAGAACATTACAGAAATGTTCAGGTTGGAAAAATCCCCTCAGGACCACCAAGTCCAACCAATCTCTCTACTCCACAAGGTTCACCCCTAAACCATATCCCCAAGCACCACATCCACATGACTTTTAAACACATCCAGGGCTGGTGGGTGACTCTACCACCTCCCTGGGCAGCCCATTCCAATGTCTGACCACCCTTGCTGGGAAAAAAAATTTCCTAGTATCCAGTCTAAACCTACCCAGTCACAGCTTGAGGCCATTCCCTCTTGTTCTACCATAGAGTGCAGCAGGTTGGAAGGGACCCTCAAAGGTCATCTTGTCCAACCAAACCCCTGGCAGTCAGCAGGGACACCTTTAACTAGATCAAGTTGCTCAGGGCCCCATCAAGTCTGACCTCGAATGTCTCCAGGGACTGGGCCACCACCACTACCTCTCTGGGCTCTCCACCACCTCTTCTCTTTTGTTCAACTTGATTTTTTTTTTCCCCCCCTCAAGGCAAAAGGCAACAAAATGCCGTGGGAAAAGAACCTGCTGAATCCTTCTGGCCTTCATTTCTGACCTCACCAGCTAGTGATCCAGATCCAGAGAGCCCAAGCAGGTCCAAAACACTTGATCTCGCATGCCAAACGCTGATTAAGCTACCTCAGCTAATAGTCCCTCATTACAGGCAGCACAGATGCAAGCAGGCACCTTATCAAAGTGGCTTCAGCCTCCTGATAGCAGCTGCTGAAGGTTGGGAGTCATAAGGCACTAATAACCCTAAGCCTGTGGCAGCAGTCACGCACCTGCCCCATGCTCACACTCCCTCAGCCTCCCCAGTCACGCAAGCCTCAGCTCTCTCCCATTCATGCTCCTGCCACTTCAGCGGCTCTTGTTTGTCAAGCTTGAGGGAGGACTTGGAACCAGTGACCTGAGGGTCAGGATCTCTCCAAACAGTTTGCTGAGACTCATCCTCTGCTAATCTGAAACAGAAGGCTCCTAAACTGTACTTTGGGTCCTTCTGATCACAAATTCCCTGCTTGAATTTTTGTACAAACTCCCCCAAAACGGAATCACAGAATCGTTTCAGTGGGAAAAGACCTTCGAGATCATCTGGGCCAATCATTCTTTAACTCTACCAAGGCTGGTGGCTAAACTACAGCCCTCAGCATCACATCTCTGCCTTTCTGAAACACTCCCAGGGATAGGGATGCAGCCACCTCCCTGGGCAGCCTATTCAGGTCTTAACCACCCCAAATTTTTCTTAATGTCCAACCTAAACCTGCCCTGGTGCAACGTGAAGCTGGTTCCTCTCATCCTATCATTTCTTACTAGGGAGAGGAGCTCAACCCCCACCTCACTCCAGCCTCTTTTCAGGGAGTTGTAGCGAGCAATAAGGTCTCCCCCTCAGCCTCCCTTCCCCCAGGCTAAACAACCCCAGGTCCTTCAGCTGCTCCTCACCAGCCCTGTTCTCCAGACTTTTCATCAGCCCTTCTGTGGACCCACTATAGCCCCTCAATGTCCTTCTTGGACTAAGAAGCCCAAAACTGACCCCAGTATTGGAGGTGTGGCCTCACCAGTGCCAAGTACAGGGGGAGAATCACTTATAGAGAGCCAGGAGGTCCCCCTCACCCTCCTTTTCTCCAAACTAAACAACTCCAGCTCCCTTAGCATTGGCACCTACCCCATTTAGCACAACTGCTACCAGCATCTTCTCCATAACCACTTAGAGCTTTCCCTCCATCCTTTCCCCAACCAGTTAAGCCCCAGGTACCATCAGCTAGAGAGCAGCTCGGTGCCCAGTGGGTTAACAGAAAGGGGGTTAGTGGGAGGCAGCAGAGGCAGGAGCTGGACTTTTCCTTTAGCATGCCAACGCTTACACTTTGTCCTAATTGCTCCCTCTGAAGAGCAGGCTGAAATGCCAAGAGAACTTCCCTTCTTCACACTCACTCACGCAAGGTCCAACCAGTCAGACTTGCTTACCAAAACCAGGCTGAGGGAGTTAAATAAACTCTGGCAGCAAGTGATGGAGGAGGCGAGGTGTAAACCCAGGAACAATGGCAGAGCTGAGCTCCTGCCAGCCGTAATTATGTTTGGGTTGGACACTGCAGCTTTTATTGTTCAGTAATGAAGGCAATAAAATTAATTAGCCCAGGCCTTTTAATATTAAATAAATGTATTTTACAGCTGCTTGGAACAACCACCACCACCAAAAAAAAAAAAAAAAAAAAAGGCAGATAGAGACTAAATAGTTTGGTGACACGCAGGGGGTATTGCCGAAGCCTCATAAGTGTCTTTGAGGCACTGTCCTGGGCACTACAACTGTGACAGAGTTCCCTCCTCCAGCTTCACTATGCACTGGTAGGGTTTGAGTACCCTGTGCCAGCAGAAGTGCTGAGCTAACCCTCAACAAGTTGAAGAGAAGAGTTTTTCCTCCAGAAGAACACTGCTGTCAGAAGCCCAAATGCCTCCTATGCCCCTGGCTCCTAGGGTAGCTCAGAGTCAGCCTCATCCTTCGTCCTGCAGCTCTCCAGCAATGAGGTCTCTCCCCTCAGCCTCCTCTTCTCCAGACTAAATAACCCCAGTTTCCTTAGCATGACTGACAGCAGCATCCTCTCCATAGCCATTCAGACCTTTCCCTTAATCACTTCCCTAAGAAATTAACCCACAAGCAAGCTGCAGGAACGGAGGAGATGGAGCAAGTTCTGCACCATGAGGGTGCTGGAACACTGCAACAAGTTGCCCAGGGAGGGGGTTGAGGCTCCATCCCTGGAGATATTTAAGGTGAGGGCTCGAAAGGGCTGTGGGCAACCTGATTTAGTTGAGGATGCCCCTGCTGACTGCAGAGGGGGTTGGACTGGGGAATCTCTGGAGGTCCCTTCTAACCCAGACCATTCTGGGATTCTATGAACCAGACTGAAAGCTCTTTAGGAGTTAATATCATCACCAGTAACTCCTTCCTCCAGCAATAAACTCCAGCTTCCAGAGCCAGCTCATGATCTCAAGCAGGGTTAGGTGAAGCAGGTCTAACTCTTGTCCCCTCCAGGCTGCTGGGACATTACCTGCTGGCTTTTTGCTGGCTGCAAAGTAGAAGCCACCTGCTTGCAGACTCAGCAAAAACCCCACAAACAGGAGTGATTAATTTTTTTCTTTCTCTCCACAACCTTAAGGGCTGGATTTCGGGGAGGGTTAATCATCATTATTTTTTAATTAAGGCAAATTCTCTGGGAGTTCTGGCTGACCTTCCCTAGTTAGCCTCTCCCAACACAATTCCCTCCAGCTGAGAAAAAAAAAAAAAACAAACCAAAACCAAAAAAACCCCAACACAAACCACCAAACTCCCATCCCAGGGACAAAAGAGACTTTGCCCCATGAGTGCTTTGTTTTCTCCTGTGGTTGGAGCAAGTGAACTTCATTTGCACCCGACTCAGAGATCCCAGAAGCACTTCACACACTCAGCACAGACAATCACTGTCAGGCAGCCAGCCATAGCCTGAAGAGCTAAAAGCTACAGAGAGTAGAAAAGTCAGTCAAGGACATGGCACACCAAAAAAACACCTCAAACTATTAAAGCCACACAGGGCAGGCTCAGTGGAGTTTTGCAGTCAGACCCCAGCATATTAACTCTGCCTGCTGCATCCCTTCACTTGTAGGTGCAAGGTTTTCCTTCACTAGCTCCTTATCCTAGAGGGATAAAAAAAGGCTTCTTGGAAGGGCCAAGTTTGAAGTTTTGTTGGGAAGAACACAGAGACACGTGTGAGGCACTGGAACAGGCTGCTCAGGGGAGTGGAGGAGTCAGCATCCCTGGAGGTGTTCAAAAGATGTGTGGATATAGCACTTGGGGATGGAAAATGGTCAATGATGGTGTTGGCTAGAAGGTTGGGCTTGATCTTAAGAGGTCTTTGCCAACCTTAGAGACTCTATGAAATATGGACACTTATTCTTTCATTCTTGCACTTAATTTCTAGAGTTTGAAAGGGACACTGAGGTGGAAACATCCCATTTTCTGCCTGCCCAGCACCAGCTAGAAGAGTGCCTGCTTTGGACAACATCTTAGTAGCACATCAGAGCTAGTGGCACACAGCTCTCCTCCTTGCTTATAATACACCACTGCTCAATGAGCCAGGAGTGGGGTACAGGCACCTGCACCCAGTGTGCCACGTGGGAAAAGAACAAGTGGAGGTGTTGGGCCTGCAATTGGTGGCCCACAGTGCAGGCAAAGCAGAGCTGAAACCAGTAATCATCAGGAACTGGAAGCCAAGTTATGCATGTGGTATGTGCTAGCGTGATCAAAGAAGGTTAAGAGGGAAGGAGGGATGAAGAGTTGAAAAGGAACCATTTGGACAGCCTGGAATGCTTGGGATTACAGAGTCACTGATGGTGACCTGAGATAATCCAGCTCCTGCCAGTTCCTCTGAGCTCCACAGACCCACACAAGGTTGGTGCCACAGTTAACTGTTGAAAGATCTGAATCCAAGCCATGGAGCTGCTCAAACACAGATCACTGCAATGCCAGTAACAGCAGGAGGAGAGACACATGAAAATTGTCTAGCTGGCCAGCTCTGGAAGCAGGAGACAGCTCACATCTCACACAAAGATCAGCCTCTCCAGTGAGGTGGGGAAGTTAATTTCCCCTTTCAAGCACCATGCATCAGTAAGTGAAGAGACAGGTCAAGAGCAGCCAGCCCAAAAGAGTGAAGAGCAACTCCTGTGTGGGGCCTTGGAGACAGACTAGAGCTCAGCCATGACTGAGGGTAGGGAGGCTCTGCAGGGGGACCTGAACAGGCTGGCTGGCATGAGGCCAATGGGATGAGGTTCAACAAGGCCAAGTGCTGGGTCCTGCACTTGGGTCACAACAAGCCAATGAACACTCCAGGCTTGGGGCAGAGTGGCTGGGAACTGCCTAGCAGAAAAGGATCCCAGGGTGCTGGTTGACAGTTGGCTGAAAATGAACCAGTGTGGCCAAGAAGGCCAACAGCATCCTGGCATGGATCAGCAAGTGTGGCCAGCAGGAGCAGGGAAGGGATTGTCCCTCTGTACTCAGCACTGGTGAGACCACACCTTGAGTACTGGGCTCAGTTTTGGGCTTCTCATTCCAAGAAGGGCACTGAGGGGCTGGAGCAGGTCCAGAGAAGGGCAACCAAGCTGGTGAAGGGTCTGGAGAACAGGGCTGGTGAGGAGCAGCTGAGGGAACTGGGATTGTTTAGCCTGGTGGAAGCAAGGCTGAGGGGAGCCCTCACTGCTCCCTACAACTTCCGAAAGGAGGCTGGAGCCAGGGGTGGGTTGGTCTCTTCTACCTAGTAACAAGTCACAGGACAAGAGGAAATGGCCTCAAGTTGCTCCAGGGCAGGTTTAGGTTGGACATGTGAAAAGATATTCTCCCCTAAAGGGTTGTCACACCCTAGAACAGGCTGCCCAGGGCAACAGTGGAGTCCCCATCCCTGGAGGGACTTCCAAGCCACGTAGATGTGGTGCTGAGTGACATGGTTTAGTGCTGGGTTAATAGTTGGACTTGATGACCTCACAGATCCTTTCCAGCCTAAAAGCCCAAGCCCTGGTAAGCTCCTTTAGTTTCAGGTTTTCATTTGTCTTTGGAACAAATGTCCACCCTCATTCCCTGCTCACTTCTAAACCCCATGCTAAGACAAACCTACCTGACAGCATCCTGGTGGACTCAAGTGTTGGCCAAGCTTTGCCCACACCCTACACAAATCAATTTTTGTTCACACAGACTGGAGGCCCTGCAGATGAATCTTTTGTAGATCTGGCACCAGCAGTTTGCTGGTTTAACCACTGCACAAGCCTGGTTCTTTCACTGGCTCCATAGGAACATGGCATAAAAGAGGACAGCAAGGTTCACAGGCTCTCTCCTCTTCCACAGCCATGATAGGTGGGTGTTAGCTCACTGTCAACCACCAGCATCACCTTGTTTGTGCTGTGAGAGCAGTTAAGAGCCATCATTGCATCAGCCAGATCTGTTCTAACCTTTGAGATCAGTCTAGGGTAAAAAAGATGAAAAAGTACTGATTGCTACTCTACCTAGGAAGTGCTTCTGCAGGCAGAGCTCTTAGGAGTCCAGAAAAAAGCCTGAAGGGAGAAATCAGAAGCACAAATCCCCAGGTTCCTGTCATAGATAATTCCAGAATCATGGGGCTGGGGGCAGGCAGCACTTGATGCCAGCTCTTGGAGCTGCTACAGCTCAGCATCCTCCTTCCAGGCACTAAACAAAGCAAGTAGGATTATTTTTCAAGGGACAGTCCATCACTAACCCAAGCACAATGAGCATCTTTGTCCCTCGTACTGGCTACAAAGGGCTCCAGACCCAAAGCCAGAACCAGCAGGCAAGTCACAACTGTTTCCAAAGCAGAAGCAAACTTCAGCAGCAGACACAAAGGAAGTCACTCTCTGTGGGAGAAACATCTAGAGAGGCACTGGGAGGTTTTTACCACGGTTGAGGGGACTGTGAACATGCCCTGCTCAGCACAGGCGCCTGGGAACTGTAGTAGCCAACGCCCTGCCGGTTGTGTGACACCACAGCTTTTCTTCAGAATTCCACAGGGGACACTAATCACCCTGCAGCAGCTAATGAGGCCACCAAGACCCCGCAGCTACAGAGGGGGAGTCGCTTAGCAGCCTCCCCAGGCAGGCTTTGCCAAAAGCAAAACAAGGCAAGAGCAGGACCTTCACTGGGCTGCTCCTTCAGCACTCTGTGAATGGGCAGCCAGGAGCTTCCAGAGGGCAGGAAGGGGGAGTCCAGGAACAGGAGTGGCTGAGGGAGCTCGAGTTGTTTGGTATGGGGAAAAGGAAGTTGAGGGAGACTACCAGGTTCTCTACAGCTCCCTGAAAGGGGGTTGGAGTGAGGTGGGGGTTGGTCTCTCCTCCCTAGGAGCAAGTGATAGGATGAGAGGAAACAGCTTCCAGTGCAGGTTTAGCTCAGAAGTGAGGAACAATTTCTTCCCTGAAAGAGTGCTTAAAGCCTGAATGGGCTGCCCAGGGCAGCAGTGCAGTCACCATACCTGGAGGGGTTTAAAAGCCATGGAGATGTGGTGCTGAGAGACAAGGTTTACTGGTGGACTTGGCAGTGCTGGGTTAACAGTTGGACTTGATGATCTTGGAGGTCATTTCCAACCTTAATGATTCTATGATGACAGAATCACAGAGCAGCTTAGGCTGGAAGGGACTCTGAGATTATCTACTCTAACCTCCCTGCCATGAGCAGGGATGCCTCTCAGATATAGTCAGCTGCTCAAGGCCTCATCCAGCCTGGCCTGGAACACTTCCAGGGATAAGATGTCCACAAACTCCCTAGGCAACCTGTGCCAGAGCCTCCCCACCCTCACTGAAAAGAATTTCTTCCTAATCTCCAGTCTCAATCTCCTTTCTTCCAGCTCAAAGCCAGTGCCCCTCATCCTATCACTACAAGCCCTTGTCAAAAGTCCCTCTGCAGCTTTGCTGTAGGCCCCTTCCGGTACTGGAAGACTGCTATAAGAACTCCCTGAAACCTTCTCTTCTCCAGGCTGCACAGCCCAATCAAGTGGCCACAGGTTTGTCACGCTCCTGAAATCAAAGCAAGGAGTCAAATGGCTCCTGCTCAGTTTCCAGTCTTGTTATCCAACAATCAGCTTTGTTGCCTACCACAAAAACACTTCCCTTTGTAGCCCCAGCCAAGTATTTTTTATCTCAGAAAAATAGTAAAGCTTGTTTGGAGCCACAAGGCCCAGATCCAACCTTCCCAAAGCTGGTGAAGGGCCTGGAGAACAGGTCTGGTGAGGTTGTGTAGTCAGGAGAAGAGGCTGAGGGGAGACATCACTGCTCTCTACAACTCTGAAAGGAGGCTGGAGGGAGGTGGGGTTGGTCTCTTCCCCCTGCTACCAGCTAACAGAATGAGAGGAAATGGCCTGAAACTGTGCCAGGGAGGTTTAGGTTGGATATTAGGAAAAAATTCTTTGCTGCAAGAGTGGTCAGGGATCAGAACAGGCTGCCCAGGGAGGTGGTGGACTCACTGTGCCTGGAGGTGTTCAAGAAACCTGTGGCTATGGCACTTGGGGACATGCTTAATGGCCATGGTGGTGTTGGGTCGATAGTTGGACTCTGTAACCTCAGAGGCCTTTTCCAACTAAACCAATGCTAAAGGCACAGCCTCCTTGGCACCACACTAATCTGACAGACTCTCCCCATGAGGAAATCAACCCACCACACACACCCCTATGAAAGCAGTCTGGTTAGGGGGGAAGGAGGAGGAGGAGGAGGAGGAGGTGGCAGCAGCATACCCGTGCAGAACTCCTTGTTAGCATTCTGGGGCACGACGATCCTTCTGTAGACGATGGGCTCCGACTCCAGGATGTTCTCGTCATGCCTGTAGCGAGCTGGTTTCTCATTGGGGGTCCCCCTGGAGCGAGTGCCACTCCTCCTCTCATAGGTTTCAATCTCCTCAAAGACAGCTGCCTTGTCAAAGAGAGCCAGGTTGCCTTCAAAGTCAAAATCCGTGTCGGGGATCTCATCGATGTCGTCCCCGAAGCATTCGTCGTCCTTGCTCTTCATCTGCCCGTTCTTCAAGCCGCTCTTCTTCGGGGTCACCTGGTTGGGGTGACGGCTGCTGGAGGACCCTGAACGAAAAGCAAAGCCAGTTGAAGGCATGGAAGAAGCCACCTCTGCTCACCTACTCAGTAGATGGGCAAAGAGGGCAGCTCCTGCCTGCAGCACGCCGACTCAAACGCTACTCGCTGCAGACCTCAAGCCAAGAGAAGCAGACAGGTAATAGGAGGAGAGCAGCAGGAAAGGGACTCTCAGGGACTTTCCACCAGCAGCAAGGTTAGGAAAACAAGCCTGACCACAGCAGTAAAGCCTCTGCATGTTTCAAGGCATCATTTACGTTGGAAAAGACCTTTAAGATGATCAATTTCAACTGTTAATTGAGCCCTGCCAGGTCACCGCTAAAGCACAGAATCCATAAAATGGTTTGGGTTGGAAGAGACATCCAAAGGTCACCCAGTTCAACCCCCTCTGCAGCAAGCAGGGGCATCCTCAGCTAGATCAGGTTGCCCAAAGCCCTGGCAAGCCTCACTTTGAATATCTCCAGGCACAGGGCTCCAACCACCTCCCTGGGCAACCTGTTGCAGTGCTCCACCACCCTCGAGGTGCAGAACCTGTTCCTAACATCCAGCCTAAATCTGCTCTGCTCCAGTTTGAAGCTAAAGCCCTCATCTTGTCCCTGCAGGCCTTTGCACACCGTCTCTCTGTAGCTTTCTTGTAGCCTCCTTCAGGTACTGGAAGCCTGCTACTAGGTCTGCCCAGAGCCTCCCCTTTTCCAGGCTGAACAACCTCAGCTTCTTTACATCCCTTAGCACCACATCTACACAGCTTTCAAATACTTCCAGGGATGGGATCTCCACCACTGTCCTGGGCAGCCTGTTCCAGGGCTTGACAACCCTTTTGGGGAAGAAATCATTCCTCGTGTCCAACCTAAACCTCCTCTGGCACAACCTGAGGCCATTTCTTCATGATGTTTCAGGGGAGGTTGGACTGGATGATCCCTAGAGCTGCTTTCCAATCTCCACCATGCTGGGATTTTGCCAAGAATCCACTGAGTGTCAGCTCATGGAATTCAAGAACTTCCAGTGACAAAGTGGGGTTTGGGAGAGAGGAAAGAGTAAGGCTTTCTGGCAGGCACAATTCCAGTAGGCAGGCTGTGAGCAGCCATTTCCATGCACAGTTTTGGGAGAGAGGGAAAGCTTATTGCTAACACACAACTTCCTGCTGCAGATGAAGGATTCCCAAACCAAAGCTAACAGATAAACAACTCCAAAAGGTGCACAGAACCTAGTAGGGAACAACCAACCAACTCTGATATGAACAAGGGAATCACGTCCAGCACTGTGCTGCCAGCTGCACAAGGAATGAAAACCTCAAACAACACAATGGACAAATTCACAGAGTGATTTGGGTTGGAAGAGACCTTAAAGATCACCTAGTTCCAACTCCCTTGCCATAAGCAGGGACACCTCCTACTAGACCAGATTGCTGAAGGCCCCATCCAACCTGGCTTGGAGCACTTCCAGGCTTGAAGCCTCCACAACTTCTCTGGGGAACCTCTTCCAGCACTTCACTACCCTCATGGGGGAAAACTTCTTCTTGGCATCTCATCTAAATCCAGCTCCCTCGAGTCTGAGGTCTCCAAACACTCACAAACTCTTGCCTGAAGCAATGGCCAAGGGCCTCCCAGAGGTGAAATGAGTAAGTCAGAGCCTAGAGCAAACACACCCAGAGAAACCTTTTACACAACAAGCTTTTGCACTCTTTGCCAGATTCTTCCCCAAACAACTCTGCACCACCCTCAGCTGACCTGAAAAGCAAAACATGAGCATAGCTGCATCACCATGATGCAGTGGGTCCAGGGGACACAGGCAGCTGATGTGAGCAGCTTATAAATGCTGATGGAACAAAAAGAGCTGCACTAGAAAAGCTGTGAGAACAATGGCTGGAAAGCTCCCCAGGCTCCCCTGCAGACACCATGAATGGGAGCCAAGACTGTACCTCACCAAAATGAGCTGTGCCTGCATTGTGGTGGGCAGCTCCCTAATCCACACTGATGGGTGCCAGCTCCCAAAAGCTGCTGACCCACACACCCTCCTCACAGACAGCTGGACCATCCCCTAAATGAAGTTGCATAGGATATGGCAGAGGTTTCCAGAGAACTCTGAGTGAAGTCAGGTGGTGTTCCTCTTGCCATCTGGAGAGGCAAAAAAAAGTAGGAGCTGATTCTGTTTAGGGGAAGGAGAAGAGCCTAAAAAGCAGGTAAAGGAAGAATAAACTTGGGGAGAGGAGGAGGAGAGCCTAAAAGGTGAATGAAGAAAAGGGAAACCCAGGGAGAAGAGACTAAAAAGAAGGTAAGGGGAGGAAAAGGAAAACTCAGCCTCATCTCACATTCTTCTGCCCAACAGAGGAAGTGTCCACTGCCTTCCAGGGCATTAGTGTGCCACACCAGACCAAGCCATTCCCTAAAAGCTGCTATTCCCATGGCCTGACCCAAGCAGCTACAGAAAGCCAGATCTTCTAGTCCAGCTCCCTTCAGATGGCAGCTTCCAGCCCCTCTGCCCTGCATGCAGTAGTGTGAAGCTCCTTAAGGAGAACAGCACAGGGCTCCACCACCAAGCTGGCAGCTTGAGGCCACACAAAGAAGCACCTCCCTCAAAAGATAAACAATACTTCCCAAGCTTTTCTCGTTCTTTAGGGAAAAAAAAAAAAAACAAACAAAAAAACCAAACCCAAACCTTTCATGTAGAGCACACAAGCAGCTGTAAAGCCCCCAGCAAGCTGGCTGCCTTCCTGTGAGATCCTTGGCATGAAGGAGCTTGGTGCCAGCACAGCACAGAAGCCATTGTTGTGAAACCTGCCTTGGCATTTGTTGTTTACTGATTCCTGTCACACAAGAACTCCAAAGGGGGAACTCTGCCCCTGACTTAGCACGCTAAAGGGCACCAAGAGGTCAACTTCCAGCTGTGCTAAACCCTCTATGACTTTAGTTCTAGATGACATCTCAGCCAGTTCCTCCCCAGCTGCCTGTACCCACCAGAGTGCTAGGACCTCCTCTGTTCCCCTCCCAAGACGTGTATCATCTGCCCAGATGTCCAAACAGAACTATTTTAGAGGGTAAGAGTTCACTTCACCTCATTTACCCTAAAATTACAGGCTCACAGGATGTCACGGGTTGGAAGGGACCAAAAGAGACCATTGAGTCCAACCCCCCTGCCAGAGCAGGGCCATACAATCCAGCTCAGGGCACACAGGAATGCATCCAGACAGACCTTGAAAGTCTCCAGAGAAGGAGACTCCACAACCTCTCTGGGCAGCCTGTTCCAGTGTTCTGGGACCCTTACAGCAAAGAAGTTCCCCCTTGTGTTGAGTTGGAACCTCTCATGCTGCAGCTTCCATCCACTGCTCCTTGGTCTATCCCAGGGAGCAAGTGCGCAGAGCCTGTTCCCCCACCTCCTGACCCCCAACCCTCAGATAGTTACAGACATTTATTAAATCCCCTCTCAGTCTTCTCTTCTCCAGACTAAGCAGTCCCAGGTTCCTCAGCGTCTCCTCACCAGGCAGTGCTCCATTCCCCTCATCATCCTTGTAGCACTCTGCTGGACCTTCTCCAGCAGATCCCTGCCCCTCTTAAACTGGAGAATAAATCCAAGCTAACCCTAAGCTACACCTAGCACCTTGCTCAACTTGTTTAAAGTCTGTAAAAGAAAACCTGAGCTGCTGTTGTGCTTATGTAAAACCAAAGAGGTTCTCTACTGAGGCCACATCTGGAGTCTTGTGTCCAGTTCTTGGCTCCTCACTTCAAGAGAGACAGGGAACTGCTGGACAGAGTCCAGTGGAGGCTACAAAGTTGCTAAGGTGCCTGGAACATCTCTGTGAGGAGGAGAGGCTGAGAGCCCTGGGGCTGGTGAGCCTGAAGAAGAGCAGCCCCAGAGGGGATCTGAGCAATGCTCAGCAAGAGCTAAAGGGTGGGGGGCAAGAGGATGGGGCCAGATTGTTCTCAGTGACATCCAATGACAGGACAAGAAACTGGAACCCAGGAGGTTCCATCTGAACGTGAGGAAATAATTCTATGCCGTGAGGGTGGTGCAGGCCTGGAGCAGGCTGCCCAGAGAGGTTGTGGAGTCTCCTTCTCTGGAGAGAGTCCAGTCTCACCTGGACGTTGTGATGCTGGGCAGGCTGCTATGGGTGGCCCTGCTTTAGCAGGGTAGGGGTTGGACTGAATGATCTCCAGAGGGCACTTCCAACCCCCAGCATGCTGGGATCCCAGGATTCTTTGAAGTCATGGAAAAATGCTGAGTATACTGAAATGTCAGGGTAACTGCATGATGAAGATTTGGGAAAGGAGCCTCACCCAGGGGACTCTAAGACAAAAAGAATATGCCCAGTTGTGGCACAGCACAAGAGCTGCCCAAAGGTTTTATGAAGAGGGATAAACCCATGGGATGCTTGGCTTGGAGATCTGCTGATGGAATCTGTACATCCTTCTCATTAGAGTCCTGAATTAGTATCTTTGACAACACAGCACAACTTCTGTGATGCTGCAATGGGTTATGGTTCAACAGGCTCTCAACAGGAAAGCTTTAGAGTATTGCAGGTTGCTTCCACTTCCTTTTTTAAACAGGGAAGAAAGAAATCATCCTAACCAGAACTAGTCAGCTCCACAGTTTCTAACACTGTCTGGTGAAGCAGAAGAATCCACAGGGTGGGACAGGGAATATCTCCCTTGAGCAAACTTGAATAGGTATCAACCATGCCTTTCTCAGAGCTCCTGTGCTAAAGAACACACCAGCATGCTGCTCTTTGCATCCTCAAGATGAGATTACATCACCATCTCACCACAGATGGCACAGGGTGCCAGGTATTTGTCCTTGTACCACTCTGAAGCACAGCATGCTAAGTCTTTCTCCTCCCTGTTTCACTTTCTCTTCTCCAGACCTTCTGGAGGCAGTACAAGTGTGGAAGTGAGCAAACAAGTTTTCAGCACTGTTTGCCCAACTGACATAGAAAAGCACTGAGAGCTTGCACAGGCTTTCACACATCTCCTGGAAGAACATGGTGGTTGTTGTCTCTCTCTACTTTGAATCTTCAAATTCGAAGAGTGTTGGCTTCAGAGAATCTGTCTCACAAATCACAGAATTATTAAGGTTGGAAAAGACCTTTAAGATCATCAAGTCCAACCATTAACCTAATGCTGCCAAGCCCATTCCTAACCCATGGCCCTCAGCACCACACCTACACAGCTATTAAACCCTTCCAGGGATGGTGACTTCACCACTGCCCTGGGCAGCCTCTTCCAGGCCTTGACAATCCTTTCAGTGACAAAATTGTTCTTCACATCCAACCTTTAACTGCCCTGGTGCAACTTGAGGCCATTTCCTCTTGTCCTGCCACTTGTTCCTAGGGAGAAAAGACCAACCCCTACCTCACTCCAACCTCCTTTCAGGGAGCTGTAGAGAGCAATGAAGTCTCCCCTCAGCCTCAAGGCTGACCAACCCCAGTTCCCTCAGCTGCTTCACACCAGACTTGTCCTCCAGACACCCCACCAGCTTCACTGCCCTCCTCTGGACCCACTCCACCACCTGAATGACCCTAGTTAGAAACACTGCTGAAGAAGGGAAGAAAGTGAGGCAGAGTTAGGGGCCAAGAAGGCAAGGTGCAGGCTAAGGCAGCTACTCACAGGAGTTGTGCCTGCGGCGGAAGCCTTTGGACTGGCTCAGCGTCTCCACGTGGCGATCCATGTAGCTCTTGGAGCACTGCTGCTGTGGCGAGATGATGATGTCCTGGTTCTTCATGTCTGTCCTCCTGGGGATGTTCTGCGGGGCACTGCTGGAGATGGGCTTCTTTAACACCTTCCCAGTGCCATTCTGACTGGGACCCACTTGGCATCCAACCCCAGGGATGCCCATTTCTGCCTGCTGCAGATCCCCGCATTGTCTGCTGTCCCCAGGCCCTGGGATCTCCAGAATTTTCAGCTCGGTGATGTCACCTGCCCTAAAGAAACAGAAGAAGAAACCCAGAAATTCAGGAATTAAGCATTCAAGGTACCTTTTTCAGAAGCAGCCTGGCTGTGTTCAGGCAGCTGTAAGCTGCTGAAACCCACACAAGCCATACAAGACCTTTACTCTGGGCTTGTGACCTTCCAGTGTTGATTACAGCAAGATCTCTCCAGGACTTGAGTCATTACGTCCCCACATGTGGGGGATGATCAGTTCCAGCTGATGCTGGCTCAGTTGTCCTTGCAGGAGTGCTCTGTGTTATCCTCCTTCCATCATGGGAAGCACATGGGTTGCCCAGGGAGGTCATGGAGCTATTGCAAGGCCAGGGTGAATGAGGCCTTGAGCAACCTGGACTAGTGGGATGTGTCCCTGCCCATGGCAGGAGGGTTGGAATTAGCTGATCTTTAAAAGGTCTCTTCTAACCCAACCCATTCTGTGAATCTTTTCAAGTAACAAGCCTCAAGAAAAATATGCAACACTGAACAACGGTGGGGGAGGGGTTTTAATGCCATTGTCAATAGAAATAAAAGGGGAAAAAAAAGAGATTTCATTACTTAGACACACAAGATTATTTCCACAGGCATCAAATTAGTTCAGTGAAATAAATCTTCAAAATAACAACTTGAGTCTTACTACACTGCACCTGGCTTTTGCTAGAAAGGTTCTGTTCCCAGCTGAGACAGGGCCCAGCCAAGCAGAAAATGGAAACAACAGTCCCAGACCTTTGCAGGAATCTGCATTAATTTACCAGTTTCTAGATAATATCATTAATCCCAGCCTTGAGGCTCCTCTTCCTTTTAATCCATTTCTACAGAAAGCTACCCTTGGTTAGTGCAGTTCATGCTCAGACAAGGATGCTGCTTCCTCAGAAAAGGGAGAAAGAAAACAAAAAGTGGCCCTGGGCATGAGCCAAGGTGAAACAAAGAAGTGGTTACACAGGCCTCCATTGGCACTGATTGCAAGAAATACATCAGGAATTAGCATCTTGTGGTGTGAACTTCAGCAGTAATTGTCCAGCTGAGAAAGAGAAGCACTGAAAGCTTGCTACAGGCTTTCACACATCTCCTTGGAAGAATATGGTCATTGTCTTTCCCTACTCAGAATCTTCAGATTTCAAGGGTATTGGCTTCAAAGAATCCACATTAATTAAAAATCAGAGAATCATTAAAGTGGGAAAAGGCCTTTAAGATCAAGTCCAACCACTAACCCAACACTGCTGAGGTCACCACTAAACCATGTCACTCAGCACGATGTCTACGTGGATTTAAAGCCCTCCACAGATGGTCTCTCCACCACTGCCCTGGGCAGCCTCTTTCAGGCCTTGACAACCCTTTCAGTGACAAAATTGTTCCTCATGTCCAACCTTTAACTTTCCCGGTGTGACCTGAGGCCATTTCCTCCCATCCCATCACTTGTCACTAGGGAGAAGAGACCAACCCCCACCTTACTCCAGCCTCCTTTCAGGGAGCTGTAGAGAGCAATGAGGTCTCCCCTCAGCCTCCTTTTCTCCAGGCTAAACAAACCCAGCACCCTCAGCTGCTCCTCACCAGCCCTGTTCTCCAGACCCCTCACCAGCTTGGTTGCCCTTCTCTGGATATGCTCTAGCACCTCAATGTCCTTGGGAGTGAGGGGCCCAAAACTGAACTCAGTGTCTGAGGTGTGGTGACACAGAGTCAGAACTACCATAATATGCCAGGTAACAGGAAAGCATCCAGTGACAAGGAACCATTTTTTGTTCTTTTTAAGCACAGTGTTAGCAGGGCCTGGTGGAAAAGGCCTCATGAGAGCTACCATACTGATGAGTGGAGTCAGCTTTTTGGTTCAAATCTCTGTCCTGTCTCCACTGAGGAAAGAACGTGGCAAGAGAGAGGGGTGATGCAGTTAGTTTTAATAACATCATTTAATCATACAATTGTTTGGGTTGGAAAAGACCTCCAAGATCATGGAGCCCAACCATCAACCCACCACCACCATGGCCATTAAACCATGGCCCCAAGTGCCATCTCCACACATTTTCTGAACACCTTCAGGGATGGAGACTCCACCACCTCCCTGGGCAGCCTGTTCCAATCCCTGACCACTCTGCAGCAAAGATATTTTTCCTGATCTCCAACTTAAACCTCCCCTGGCACAATTTCAGGCCTCCTCTTCTTGTTCTGGCACTCGATACTTGAGAGATGAGACCAACCCCCCCACCTCACTTCAGTCTCATTTCAAGGACTTGTAGAGGGTAATGAGGTCTCCTCTCAACCTCCTCTTCTCCAGACTAAGCAATTCCAGTTTCCTCAGCTGCTCCTCACCAGACCTGCTCTCCAGACCCTTCATCTAATGGTAGCAGGGCAGTAATTTTAATTGGTCTATCACTCTGCTTTCTCTCCTTTAATTAAATATAGGGCACATGCTGAGGGAAAGGCTTTAATACAATTCCCCTTCAGTTACCCAAAATCCTACCAACAGAATGCATACACAGAGTACATAGATCCTGAGACACATACACACAGTCTCACCCACAAATAAGCTCCAAGTGTGAGCTACACCACTTGTAACACAAGAAGTGCAGTGCCAGGAGACAATCTCCCACACACAAACCAGTAGCAGAAACACGAGAGGCACTTCTCATCCAGAGACATTCAGGAGCAGCAGGGAGATTTAAGGCAAAAAGCTCATTTTGGAGGCAAAATCCAGACCAAAACCACCATAGGCCTTGTGTAGGAAAAGGCAGGATAAAGGGGGGGGGGGAAAGAGACACTAACCTGAAGGTGACTTCTGGCACGAGGCACTTGACCCCATTGTGGAAGGGCCTCGTCAGGGAGATGGTCTGGCTGACCTGATCCACAGCAGACACTCGGCCCTGGTAGACTCCCAAGCTCTCTCCACAGTTAATTGAGACGATGCTCCCGAGCCAGTCCGTAGCCATAGTGCTGGCACACAGCTGCTGAAGAGAGACCCAGGCCTGCCTGTGACAAGATGCACAAAGTGACAACCTGAATCATCACCCACTGCATCCCCCCAGCCCAGAAACCTGGCTCCCACCCAGGCTCTGATACCTCCCTCCTCTTTGTGGGGTGGAGATAATGCCCCTCTGCATGCTGAGCAGCATGGAATTCCCTGGATGGGGCTTTGCCTATGTGCCTGTTTCTAACACAGATCCCAGCATGGTGGGGGCTGGAAGGGACCTTTGGGGATCATCCAGTCCAACCCCTGCCCCTCACAAAGCAGAGGCACCCACAGCAGCTTGCCCAGCACCACAATGTTCAGGTGGAGTTAGAATCTCTCCAGAGAAGGAGACTCCACAACCTCTCTGGGCAGCCTGCTCCAGCCCTCCACCACCCTCATGCCAAAGAATATTTTCCTCATGTTCAGATGGAAACTCCTGGGTTTCAGTTTCTTGTCCTGTCACTGGGCATCACTGAGAAGAGTCTGGCTCCATCCTCTTGCCCCCCACCATTTAGCTCTTGCTCAGCATTGAGCGGATCTCCTTTCAGGCTTCTCCAGGCTCACCAGCCCCAAGGCTCTCAGTCTCTCCTCACAGAGATGTTCCAGGCCTCTCAGGGTCTTTGTAGCCTCCACTGGACTCTCTCCAGCAGTTGCCTGTCTCTCTTGAACTAAGAGCTCACAACTGGACACAATACTCCAAATGTGGTAGAGTATGGGGTAGAGTAGAGGGGCAAGAGAATCAGCATTGTTCTGCTGGCCACACTCTTCTTCATGTACCCCAGTAGACCACTGGCCTTCCTGGCCACAAGGACAAATTGCTGGCTCACAGAGAACTTCTAGTCCACCAGCGCTCCCAGGCCTNAGTGCTGGCACACAGCTGCTGAAGAGAGACCCAGGCCTGCCTGTGACAAGATGCACAAAGTGACAACCTGAATCATCACCCACTGCATCCCCCCAGCCCAGAAACCTGGCTCCCACCCAGGCTCTGATACCTCCCTCCTCTTTGTGGGGTGGAGATAATGCCCCTCTGCATGCTGAGCAGCATGGAATTCCCTGGATGGGGCTTTGCCTATGTGCCTGTTTCTAACACAGATCCCAGCATGGTGGGGGCTGGAAGGGACCTTTGGGGATCATCCAGTCCAACCCCTGCCCCTCACAAAGCAGAGGCACCCACAGCAGCTTGCCCAGCACCACAATGTTCAGGTGGAGTTAGAATCTCTCCAGAGAAGGAGACTCCACAACCTCTCTGGGCAGCCTGCTCCAGCCCTCCACCACCCTCATGCCAAAGAATATTTTCCTCATGTTCAGATGGAAACTCCTGGGTTTCAGTTTCTTGTCCTGTCACTGGGCATCACTGAGAAGAGTCTGGCTCCATCCTCTTGCCCCCCACCATTTAGCTCTTGCTCAGCATTGAGCGGATCTCCTTTCAGGCTTCTCCAGGCTCACCAGCCCCAAGGCTCTCAGTCTCTCCTCACAGAGATGTTCCAGGCCTCTCAGGGTCTTTGTAGCCTCCACTGGACTCTCTCCAGCAGTTGCCTGTCTCTCTTGAACTAAGAGCTCACAACTGGACACAATACTCCAAATGTGGTAGAGTATGGGGTAGAGTAGAGGGGCAAGAGAATCAGCATTGTTCTGCTGGCCACACTCTTCTTCATGTACCCCAGTAGACCACTGGCCTTCCTGGCCACAAGGACAAATTGCTGGCTCACAGAGAACTTCTAGTCCACCAGCGCTCCCAGGCCTTTCTCCAAAGAGCTGCCTTCTAGCAGGTCAACCTCTCACCTGTCCTGGTGCAATCAGCATTTGCTTCAAGAAATAAGTAATGTTCTAACTGAAGACTAACAGCTTCCAACAGCAACACTTAGCCCTTTCTGCAGACATCCTCCTGTCATTTCAAAGGAGAAGGCTGTGTGTAAGATTTTGGTGTGCAGAACAGCTTTTGGGGACGCTCTGCAGAGAGATTAATCTCTGAGTGTGTGAGTGAAACCAAACACTTTTAAGGGAAGACATAAAGCAAGAGGAAAACCTACTCAAGAGCCCGGAACAAAAGGCCTCATGCTCTCCAGAGGCAGAAGTATTACTGCTACAGTCAGACAGATGACAAAAGAAAGCCACACTCCTTTCCAACATCGAGTTGCACCAGCACAGAAGGGAAAAAAACAGTTTGTTTAGTTTGATGTTCAGTGTCACGTAATTCCCTTCTTTTTGATGCTTGACTGAACTTGTATCAAGCCATTTTGAAGCAGCTAAGCAGGCCTTTTGATCTGGGATTTCTTCCTTCAGACAAAAGCAGACAAGGAGATGACAGGCTGGTTGGCACCAAAGAGCTAACAAGCTCATAAATGAAGATCACTACCCTACAGATTTGCCTTTCCTGCTGTCATCAACAGCAAGCAGGGAAATGCTTGCTATTTACTGTCAGGAACACAAAAATGGGAAGCACAGGAGATAATCCAGGAAGATTAACATCGAAACATAAACCACACTTCTGGGATAGTCATTTAAATTCTCTTCAAGCCCTTCCTGTCCTGAGCTGCTTAGAAAAAGGCACAAGGAAATAATTATTAAAAAACAAATGGAAGTAAGTAGGATGCTACCAGAGAAACCTCATTTCCCCTAGCTTGCAGGGGACTGAAAAGAGGAGGATGCTTCAAAGGGAAGTAAATTGGTTGCTGAGCTGTAAATTCATCAGGTCCAGCCTCCTCTCTTTCCTGTTTCTGTGTATTTACATTAACCTATGATAACAATGTCTGGATTCCAAGATGAGGGCTGATAAAGGGCACTACCAAAACACAGATAACACATCTCAAAGCATCTGCAGTCAAACTAAAATTCCCTTCTCCTTCCTGGGTTGTTTTTTTTTTTTTTTTGGCATCTCCTCTTTAAAACAAGGGAAAGCACTCAGCACACATGGCCAGCTTGCAAGGACCCTCTTCAAAGATAAGAGCCTCCTTTCACCAAGGGAGAAAATAAATCAGTGTTTATGTGCAAGCAAACAAAAACAAGGGAAACTTCTCCTGTCAAAGGATCTCGTTCCACTGCTTTGTGTGCAAATCAGACAGAAGAGGGAACAAACTTACACATGCAGTGAACGATTTACCTTATCACACACAAGAAACACATGGGATAAACACATTTGTTTGTTTATATACCTCTGGAAAGCCAAACCTCCTCTACCACCCTGCCTTGTACCCCAGGAGTTTGTCATACACCTCGCAGGTACCTTATATTCCCCCAAGTCTCTTGTTTTAAGTTTGTGGCACTGATATGCCTGACATCCTTGCAAGCTTTCAAAGAAAGTCAAGCCACAGAGCTCAGTCAAAGACAAACAACCTTTGAAACAATAACTTGGCATGAGACGAGCAAGCTTGGCACACCAGGCACCGCTGCTGGAGCAGAGATGCTGCTACACGCATCCTTCCAAGCCGAAAGGTGAAGTAACACTCAAGCGGCTCATTTAGGAGGAAAACAGGCACCGAAGCTGCACCTGAGTTGGGGTGGGATATGTGCTCCCAGCAGGGGAAAGCACACACACCCACTGAGGAAAACGCAGCCACGCACCTGCGGGGACCCCGGCGAGAGGCGGCCCGCTCGCAGCGCCAAGGAGGGCAGGCGCTCAGCCCAGCCTCCGCAAGCCTTCCCTTCCCCAGCCTCCCCACCACGGCCCCACGCAGGGCCTAGCGCCACGGCCGCGCCTCACGGGAGGGCCAAACGAGGCCCATTCCGCTGAGAAGCCCCCCCCGGTTCTTCCCGGCCCGCTCCCGCCGGGCCCCTCGGCGTGAGGGGCCGGGGAAATGACAAGAGGAGGGCTCGCCCCCGCCTCACCTACCCCCACCGCTCGCTGCCCGCCTCAGCCGCGGCCTCTCCGCCTTCAGCGACGCTCGGCGCTGCCGTCACTTCCTGCCCCGCCTGCGAGCGACGCTCCCACGCCGCGGGGCCACCAGAGAGGCCGAGCGCCGCCTCGGCGCATGCGCAGTTCGCGGCTGGCGTCCGCCGCCGTGGGCGGCAAGAGGCTGCTCCGGCGGAGCGGCAGGTTCGGCGGAGGCACCGCCGTGGATCCTTTGCCCTGAGCGTTCCGTGAGGTCTGGTAGCTCCATCACCGTCTCTGTGGCTTCTGCGACGCCTCCGTCACCCCCCCGCGCCTCTCGGCACTGTTAGACGGCAGCCACGGTTGAGCTGCCTGTCTGTTGCCGTCTCATAGCATCCCAGCATGGGTGAGGGTTGGAAGGGAGTTCTGGGCATCGTCCGGCCCAACGTCCCTGCTAAAGCAAGGGCACCCACGGCAAGTTGCCCAGGATCACAATGTCCAGGCAGGTTTGCAGTCTCGCCAGAGAGCTCCACAACCTCTCTGGGCTGCCTGCTCCAGGGCACCCTTAACACCAAAGAAGTTTTTCCTCCTGTTCAGGTGGAACCTCTTGGGTTCTGGTTCGTGCCAATTGCCACTTGCTCTGTGACTCGGCACTATCAAAAAGAGTCTAGCTCCGTCCTGCTGATGCTCGCCCTTTATTTATAAGCGTTAATCTCCCCTCTCGTCACACACTGTGACAACTACATGGCCTCTGTCACGTTCACACCACCTTCACCACACCTCCATTGCCCCTTTGATCTCCACCACTCCTCTATCACCTCTGTCACGTCTCCCATCTGTTGCCCCCACCCTGCTGTCCTCACCTCCATCACACCTGTTGCACACATCCTCCCGTGTCGCTGCCAAATGTTCTCACTGCTTCTGTCACACCTGCACCCCCCCAACCACCTTCATCACACCTCCACCACAGCTCTGTAGCTTCTGCTATACTTCCATTGCCTCCATCACCTCTATCATTATTCCATCACCTCCATCACTCCTCCATCACCTCTCCATCATCTCCATCCCCCTTTCATCTCCCTTCCATCACCACCACGCTTCCATCAGCCCTCTATCACTTCCATCACCCCTCCATTCCACAGCACCTCCCTCCGACTCACCAGCAGAGGCATGGCCACATTCCTCTCGTGCTTTCTCCTCAGCTCCATCAAAATCAGCTTTCCCCCCTCAGCAGCCAGAGGCTGTTTTGTTCATTACTTGGAGGAAGGAGGGGGTAGGGTGTTGGCCTGACCTTTCCCAGCTGACCCACAGGCTGTGCTGGGGACACTAATTAAAAACAAACTCATTAGGAGAGCAGTCAGTAATGATAACATGAAGGTGAGTTCATGTCTTCCATGACTTCCTTCCACAGGAGGAAGACTCCTCCTCACAAGGGCAGCCCTCCCATGGCATGGTCACAGATTAAAAATAACCCCACAGCACCGTTAGGAAAGCCACTCAGTTTTTCAGCTTTGTGTCCTGGTGATGGATGGAGGCAAATCACAGAATCACTCAGACTAGAAAAGACCTTTAAGACCATTCAGCCAAACCATGAACCCAGCACTGCCAAGCCCACCACTAAACCATGTTCCTCAGCACCACATCAACATGGCTTTTAAGTCATTCCAGGGATGGTGACTCCACCATCCCTGGAATGCCCTGGGCAGCCTGTTCCTGGCCTTGAGAAACCTTTTGGGGAAGAAATTCTTCCACACTTACAATCTAAACCTCCCCTGGTGCAACTTGAGGCCATTTCCTCATGACCTGACCACTTGTTACTTGGCTCCAACCTCCTTGCAAGTGGCTCTAGAAAGCAAGAAGGTCTCCCTACAACTTTCTGTTCTCCACACTAAACACCCCCAGTTCCCTCAGCTGTTCCTCACCAGCCCTGTTCTCCAGACCCTTCACCAGCTTTGGTGCCCTTCTCTGGACCTGTTCTAGCCCCTCAATGTCCTTCTTGGAATGAGGGGCCCAAAACTGAATCCAGCAGTGCTGAGTCACAGAATCATAGAATGGTTTAGGTTGGAAGGGACCTCAAAGCTCAACCAGTTCCAACCCCCTGCCATAGGCAGGGACACCTCCCACTAGTACAGGTCACTCAAGGCCTCATCCAACCTGGCCCTGAATACCTCCATGGAGGGAGCAGCCACAACCTCCCTGGGCAACCTGTGTCAGTGTTTCACCACCCTCACTGCAAAGAACTTCTTCCTAAAGAAGTCCAGGGGAACAATCACGTCCTTACTCCTGCTGGCCATGCTATTGCTGATCCAGGTCAGGATGCTGGTGGCTTTCTTGGCTGCCTGAGCACACCCTGGATCATCTTCAGTCAGCTGTGACCAGCAGCCCCAGGTCCTTTTCTGGTGGGCAGTTGCCAGCCACTCTGCCCCAAGCCTGGAGTGTTAATGGGATTGCTGTGATGCAGGTGCAGGGCACAGCATTTACCTCACTGAACCTCATCCAATTGGCCTTGGCCCATTAATCCAACCTGTCCAGATCCCTCTGCAGAGCCTTCCTACCCTCAAGCAGGTCAACACTTCCACCCAACTTGGTTTCATCTGCAAATTTCCTGAGGTTGCCTCAATCTCCTCATCCTGACCCTTGGTAAAGATAAATAAAACTGGCCCCAGCGCTGAGCCCTGGGGAACACCGCTCGTGACTGGCCACCAGCTGGACCTTCTGCACTTAATTATATCCCTATGCAGGGCAAGAGCAGCTCTCACTATGAAGCACCCCATGGCAGGCACATGAGGGAAGCAGACCTGCCAGCAGCAGGCTGAACTTTGCCAAGATTCCTGATTTTACAGCCCAATTACCTGATCTAGTCAAAGATGTCCCTGCTGACTGCTGGGGGGTTGGACAAGACAACCCTCAAGGGTGCCTTCCAACCCAATGCATTCTGTGGTTTGAGGGCTCAGCTCAACATTTATGCCTGTGGAGCAGCAGCAGCAGCTCCCAGCCCCCTGAACCAGAAACCCTAGGGGGCTGCTCCCTGCAGGGATCATAGAAACTGAATTGTTTCAGTTGTAAAAAACCTCTCAGATCATCAAGTCTGACTGCCAAGCTGTGGTCGTTAAACCATGCCCTGAAGTGTCATGGCCACACCTTTCTTGAACACCTCCAGGGATGGGGACTCCACCACATTCCTGGTCAGCCTGTTCCAATCCCTGACCACTCCTGCAGCAAAGAAATTTTTTCCCATCTCCTCTCCTGGTGCAACTTGAGGCCTTTTTCCCTTGTCCTAACCACCTGATACTAGGCAGAAAAGCCAAACACTCCCACTCCCCTGCTCCAACCTCCTTTCAGAGAGTTATAGAGAGCAATGAGGTCTCCCCTCAGCTTCCTTTTCTCCAGGCTGCCCAAGTCCAGGTCCCTCAGCTGCTCCTCACCAGCCCTTTTCTCCAGACCTTTCACCAGCTTCATCCCTCTTCACAGATGCACAGAGCTCCATTTGCCTTATACTTCCTTATTATCAGCATGGCAATTTGATATTTATTGCATAACTTTCCCTCCAAAAACATGGCAAAGCCTCAGAAATAATCATTCTCTGAGGTTTGGATGCATGGAGCCAGTGACATCCCAAAGCATCCCTCTGTGGATTTCCTCCCTGAGGATCCCAAATGGTTGTTTTCAAGCTATTGAGTCCCCCCCCCTTTTTTTTTTTGGGGGGGGGGGGGGGCAGGGATGGAAGGGCTCATCCTGATTTTTAATGAAATCCTGAGCTGCAGATTAGCATCACCCCTCCACAAATCCCAGCTTGGTGGGAGAAGACCACAGCCAACATCCAGGAGGACTAAATGCCACTGGTGACACAGCCTTGACACTAAAGGACCAGCCAGCTCCTGCTCCTATGGGAAAAAACACTCTGATGCAACATACACAAATCAGATTTGTAAGGATATTAGTGAGGTGTGGGGCTTTTTTTTTCCCAACCAAAACACACCCAAAACCCTTTTCTCAGTGGAATAAGACCAGCAAGAAACCTTGAGGAACATTCAGAAAAGCCTTTATTGGGTTTTAGAAACACTGTGCAGCTTATGTCCCAGCTTACAGATACATTCCATATGGGTACAAAGGAGCAGGAATTGCTTTGATTTCCCCCTCCAGGATTCACCTCCAGGACCATGTGTCTCCTGCAGCCCTCAAACCTTTGCTCTTCTTACCAGGCTGAATATAGAAACTTATTTCTAGCTTTTTTTTTTTAAAAAAAAGTAAATAAAAAAAAGAGAGAGAAAAAATATATAGTTTTAAAAAAGAAGGTAGCAAATACAAAGTCCAAAAGCCAGAAGTGATTGTATTGTTTGTGCCTCTTCGTGCTGCTTGTCCCTGCTTCTCAATCCTTTGGTGTTTGCCAGAAGGTTTCCTGGGAGGACTTGAGCCAACTCAACTCATCCCAATCTACTTATGGATATGGGCACATTTCTCCAGGAGGAATCTCATCAAGGATTGGTAGAAACAGTCAGGGAATCATTTCATGGGTCTACATTCACTGTGTGAGGGTGCACCCAGAGTGGGTCCACTCGAGACAGGTGGTGGCACAAGAGTGGGTCTGGCCCCTGTGCCACCTCAAGAGCCCATCAAGAAGGCAGCTGGAGCCTGCTCCTGTCAGCATGAGGAGCTGAAGGTTTTAATCAACTGCTCTGCCAAAAGGAGACTGGAAGACTTTCATCCTATGGGAAAAGGCTGGCCAGGCTTCTCAGGGAGCAACCTGCAGGTTGGCTCTGGTTTGATGGATGAAGGGAGTCGCCCATGACAAGGTGAGGACACTGCTCCAGATATCCCAGCCCAAAAAGTCTTTTTCCTCACCACAGGGCTGGACCTCCCCGAGAGGGACGAGCAGCCTGGACTTCTTGTGAGCTTTTTTTTTCCCCCTATGGGGAAGGGCAGTGGAGCTGGCCAGGGAGGCTAGGAGGAGCCCGACAAAGACGGCTTTATCCCTCCCCATCTGCATTTCCATAGGATGAACAGGCCTCCAGTGAAGCAAGACAAACGAGAGGCTGTGCTGGCTTCTGGAGAGCAGCAGCAAGGGCAGGCTGAGCGTCCGGCTGCGAGAGCTGCCTTGCTTCTGCAAAGCAGCACTTCCTCCTGCGCCTCAGGGAGAGCACTTCATGGGGGAACGCTTCTTGATCTGGAAGAGCTCACATTTCTTGTACTTCATTGTCAGCCCGTACTGAGGAGTGATGTCCACCTTCTGCCCTGGCACCAGGCTGAACTCCAGCTGCTGCAGCAGGATGGCCAAGAAGAGGAAGACCTCCCAACGGCCGATGGTCTCCCCAATGCAGCGCCTCTTCCCCAAGCCAAAAGACAGCACTTTGTCACCCTCCGCCCTGTTTATCTCAGTCCCTGCAGCGCTGAGGAACCGCTCAGGCTTGAAGGTTGAAGGATCCTTCCAAAGCTTCCTGCAGCAGAAGGGAGACACACCTGAGGAAGCTGCTTGCACTCACTGTGGTGGGGACAGCACATCCAAACAACCCCTTGCAGGGAGAAGCATCACAGCGATTTCTCACTCCACCATCCGAAAAAAAAAGTTTGGCAACCTCTCTATCCCTGCCCTAAAATGCCAACTATGTGTCAGGCCCCATCAGCTCAGTCTGCTGAAACCTCCTGTCCAAACCCAGATCTTGTTTGCCTGGGCAGACACAGGAGATGGATTTAATTCAGCGTGCAGTAGCTGGAGGTCCTGCAGCTCCAGCCAAAAGCCGAGCACGGAGAGCAGCCAGCAGCTCTTACAAAAGGAGAGATGGACATCTGAGGGTTTCCCCTTCTTCAGTACCCCCAGCAAAGCTTCCCAACCTGTCCCAGCTCAGCTGCTGGGAGGTGCCAGGTGGGATTTTCCATTGTCTTAGCTGAGAGATAAGGGGAATCCTTTCCAGCCCTGAAGACAATGTCCCTATTGCAATGCTTGCCAGCATTTGTGGGAGCAGAAGGGATAATGCAATGGTTCTGTGCTTCTGACCTACTTGGATGCAAACCTTCTGATCCAGAAGACCTCATCTGGAAACCACCTTCCCTATCAAGCCTAAGTCAACATAATTCCCCTCCAGGAGAGCCTCTACTGGAGAGCAGTGTAGGGGTAAGGTGGTGCTTTGGTTTCCAGACCCCCTGTCAGCAGTTACAACATGAGCCTATCGAGTTTAATGAGTCATGACAGGACATTTTTCTCCCTGAAAGAAATAATCAGGCAGTTCCATTGAGCACATCCAGTAAGTATCATCAACCCAGATCACAAGGGCTGCTTGGCAAGAGGATCAGCCCAATGCTGGTTATTCAACAGCCCAGGCTGCCAGTCCTCCAGAGCATGGAGGACTTCTCATGGTACTGCACATGAAGATATTTAGGTGTTCAAAACCAGACAGAAGCACAGAGTCATTGAGGACCTCTGAGATCAAGTCCAGACCTTACACTTGAGGACATAGTTTAGTGGGCACAAATGGTGTTGGGTGGACAGTTGAACTTGATTTTAGAGATCTTTTCCAACCTTAATGGTTCTATGATTCTATGAACTGGAGAAGTGCTGGAGCTGGGGAGCTGCTGAGCCAGTGACCTCAGAGCACCTCCATGCTCAGATGACACAAGGCTGGGCTCAACCACACCAAACACAAGATTTTTGGTCCAGTCTGCCTTTTCCTGCCTTCACGACCTGTTTAGTTTTCAGGGATGGGGATCTGGTGTACTCACTCATCATGATTGACTTGCCACTGGTTGACAAACACACAGGTGTCCTTGGGGATGTAATAGCCATTCAGCACCGTCGCTTTTGTTGTACTGAAAGACACATGGGCAGCGAGAAGAAATCAGGGAGGCCAACAGCATCCTGGCTGGATCCTGGATCAGCAATAGTGAGGCCACCAGGAATGGGAAAGAGATTGTGCCCCTGTACTCAGCACAGTGGCGCTGCACCTTGAGTACTGGGTCCAGTTTGGCAACCCTCCTCTAAGAAGGATGTTGAGGTGCTGGAGCAGGTCAAGAAAAGGACAGCAAAGATGGGGAAGGGTCTGGAGGATAGGGCTGTTGAGGAGCAGCTGAGGGATCAGAGGGCTGGAGCACCTCTCCTATGAGGACAGGCTTTGAGAGTTGGGGCTCTTCAGCAAAGGCTTCAAGGAGACCTTGGAGTGGCCTCAAAGTAGCTGGGGAGGGACTATTTACAAGGTCTCATAATGACAGAATGAGGAGTAATGGGTTTAAACTGGCAGAGGGGAGATTGAAACTACATGTTAGGAAGAAGTTCTTTACAGTAAGGGTGGTGAGACACTGGCACAGGTTGCCCAGGGAGGTTGTGGCTACTCCCTCCATGGAGGTGTTCTAGGCCAGGTTAGATGAGGCCTTGAGTGACCTGTGCTAGTGAGACGTGTCCCTGCCTATGGTGAGGAGTTGAAACTGGATGATGTTTGAGGTCCCTTCCAACCTAAACCATTCTAGGATTCTATGAACCAGGGTTTAGTCTGAGGAGGCTGAGGGGAAACCTCATTTCTTTCTTCAACCCCCTGAAAGAAGGTTGGAGCCAGGTTGGCATTGGTCTCTTGTCCCAAAGAACAAGTTATAGGACAAGAGAAAACAGCCTCAAGTTCCACCAGGGGAGCTTTAGGTTGAATATTAGAAGAAACTTCTTCCCTGAAAGATTTATCAAGCCCTGGAACAGGCTTCCAAGGGAGGTGGTTGAATCCCCATTGGTGTTTCAAAGAGGCAGAGCTGTGGTGCTGAGTGACATGGTTTAGAACCAGCCTTGGCAGAGATTAGAATGGTTGGAATTGATGGTCTTAAAGGGCTTTTCCAACCAAAACCATTCTGTGGCTCTATGATGCAGCCACAGGCACCAGAGCAAGGTGGCAGCTGCACTATCAGTGAGCTTAAAAGCCATGGGGATCTTTCCAGGCTGTGCCCTGGAATGTTTCCCCACAGCAGGGATCAGCTTCCAGGCAATTTCCAGGCACCTCCCAGAAAATCCCTCCCAAAAAAATCCCCCAAACACTAAGTCAGCTGCTCCAGACCATACCTGTGTGGGATGGTGAAGGGCAGGAAGGAGGAGTGCCTGAACATCTCCAGGATAAAGGCCTCCATGTAGGGCAGCATGCTCCGGTCCGACAGCCTCGGTCTCCTCTCCCAGCCAATGGTCTGGTCTGTAGGAGGTCAAAAAGAAGGAGCAGTTTGGGGGTCAGCCCTGGCCAGAGAGCTTTTTGGCTCTGGGGAATCAGGTTTATGGACTCACCTAGTTCTTCCTGGATCTTCTTCTGGATATCAGGGTATAAGGCAACATACATGAGGCTCCAGGACAGGGCAGTTGCTACAGTGTCAAAACCTAGACATGAAAAAAGGCATTTAGTTACCATAGGAGGACAGGTGAGTGGGTATTTACAGACCCCACTATCCTAGGTGCTTGCCTTGGACCTGGCTTTTCAGCGAGGGCTGATGAGGCAACATCTGCTCTGGTCACTGCTCAGGAGACCTCCTGAGAGCCCAGCAGCAGCTCCAAACAACCGAGGTGGATAGGATGCCACAACAGCAGCTCCAGCTGCTCCATCCAGCCTCCCAGGGGCAAGGCTTTACCCTCAGAAACATTCTCACCTGCCCCAAAGAGGTCATAGACAATGTTGATGATTTTCTCATTGGAGATTGGAACTTTGGTGTCCTCCCCAGCAGTCTTCTCTTGGCAGTGCTCAATCAGTGAGTCTGTGATGTCCCGGATGTGCTCCTGGGGAACAGCACAGATCCTGGTCAAGCATATCATGGCACCCAGAGATGGGGTAAACTTCCCTCAGCCATTCCCAGCTTCTGTGGGTATTAACTATGGATTAGAGAGCTCCAAGGAGCTTTCCAGGGCAGAGGTGGGGGGGAAAAGGGACTACATTTTCTCCCCCATTGCCAGACAGGCAGCATATCTGACAGCTGCAGGCACATCAGCCCACACCAAAGAGCATCCAAGCTCTTACCTTGTCAAAGGTGGTGTAATGCTCCTGGAGAGTCTTTTGTATAAAGGCGCTGAATCGCCTGTTGACGTCCTTAAAGAGTTGCATGGTGCGGCTGGGAAGGTACTGGAGCAGGGGGATGAAGTCAGCAGGGTGGCCAGAAGCAGCCACATCCCCAAAGTCATTGTTGAGGTTCACCACATCGAGCAGCTCTTGGTCGTTGTGGTCATAGCGCTTGCCGAAGCACATGGCGCAGATGACGTTGGCCACAGAGACCACCAGGTACTGGTTAAGGTCAAAGCTCCTCTTCTCACTCATCACCTGTAGAAACTTTGTGATCAGGTACTCAGCCTCCTTAGAGACGTGCTCCTCCAGGAGGCAGGTGGAAGAGGAGTTGGGGCTGGAAGTGATGGAGAAGGTCTTGAGGGCATTCTGGGCCAGCTTTCTGCGGGCTCTCCACACCTCCCCCGAGTCAGGGCTGAAGGCCAGGCTCTGGCCATTTGAAATGTAACGGAAGCTGTAGAGGTCAGGGCGCCCCATAAACTCTTCTCCTTGCTTCACCAGGGCTTGCTTGATGGTGTCCAACCCACTCAGCACCACCACGGGCCGGGTGCCAATCCTGATCTGCATCACGTCCCCATACTTCCGGCTCAGCTCGGTCAGGACCAGGTGTGTGTCCTTCCTCAGCTCCAGCACATTGCCCAGCATGGGGTAACCTCTGGGTCCTGGGGGACTCTTCAGACCCTTGGGCACATGCTGCTGGAGGGACTGGACAAGGAGGAAGACGAGGCAGAAGACAGCAGCCACCAGGAGGACCTCAGTGACCGAGACAACACCTTGGCTTCCCACCAGTGACATCCCAGCCTTCATCGCTGCCAGCATACTGAAACCTGAGCAATAAACCCAAGAGACATTATGAAGGGGGAAAGGTCCTTGGAGCACCTCTGGTGTGAGATGATCTTAGTAGACACTACAGAGGACAGCAGACAAGAAAGCCTGGCTTCACTTCTGCTGCAGAGCTGCCTCAGTTTTCCACACTTCAGCAAACTTGAAAGGTGGTTGGGTTTTTTTTGTTTGTTTTTTGTTTTTTTTTTTCCTAGCCAGGAGTGAAAGGAATATGTCCTGCAGCTTCTTTTTTTGTCCTACCCTGCACCAGGGTAGGAGATGTGCTCTCTCGACCACAGGACCTCTCTTTTCAACCGGTAATTCTTCCAGAGCTCTTAACTCCTGGAGAGCTAAGTCCTTCCAATTGGAGTCATCTGGTTGCTCACCCCAGCCCTCTCTGCTCACGACCAAACTCTACGCGGCGTTGCCACCGACCTTCCGAAAGAGGCTGGCCATGGCTGCAGCTACGTGGGGCCAGCAGGCTACGGGACCTCGTTCTCAGCCCCACCAGAAGTCCCACAGAACCTCCCGAGCCAGGAGCCGGGAAAGGCTGGCTCTGGCATCCCACCTCCCCTTGGGCTTGGCAGCGCCCCCCGCCCCACCCAAGACCCCAAACCCCCACAGGCTGAGGAGCCTGAAGATGCGAGGCACCTCTGCAGCCCAACTGGGACCTGTCCCCAGCCCGTGGAAATGGGGTGAACATCTCAGAGAAATTGAGTGCGTGGGGCAAAGGGTTACCCCCACAGGACACACACGCCCCCTCCCCCCAAAATTCACTTTCTGACAGCTACGGGAAGGATGCCGTGGGAGATTCGGAGCAGCCAGAGAGGGGGAACACTCTGCTGCAGGGCTTCCATCCCTTGAGAGGGCAGAGAGATGTGCGTGCGTGTGTCCGTCCTGGGGAAGCATCCCCCGCTCCTCTCCATCCCCCAGGAGGATGACTGACCTGCGGAGCAGCGCGGCGGGGAGTGGCCCGATCCTGGCAGCAGGTACCCCCGAGCCCTTCGCTCCTGCTTTATATGCATCGCCGCTCGCCCTGATTGGCCGGGCAACCTCCCGTCACGTGACCGGAGCCTAATCAAAGCTGACATGTGGCCAAACTCCTCAAGAACTCTCCGGACCCCACCTCCCTGCTGTGTTTCCCCCCGACACCACCACAAACCCAGACGTGGGAGCCCCGGTGCCCTGCGAGTCCCCGGTGGGATGGCTGCGACGGGGCGGATGAAGGAACGGGGCTGTTTGGTCGGGTTTTTGGTTTGTTTTCCTGGGGGGTGGATGTCCCGACGGTTCGGGTGGGGGGTGCCGGTGCCTCTCGTGAATTCCAGCCGGGGGGGGGGGCATTGCGTGCGAAGCGGGCGGGATGTTTGGGCAACCCGCACCGCCCTGGTCACTCCAGTCACGCTACCGGCAGGATCTTAAAGGCGCCGATACTGAGCACCGGTTCCCCCCCACCTCCCCAAAAACCGCGATCGCCCCACTCAGGGGAGCGCCTCGGCTCCGCTAATTTCCCACCGCCCCTTCCCACGCCACTCCTCGCTGCGGGCGCACGGCTCCATCCCATCCTCCGCTTCTCCGCCGCCGGTGCCTGAAGCCCCGGGACGTTCCCGACGTCAGAAGCTGCGAGGCGAGCGGGAGCGTGGGAAAGCAGCCCCGCTGCGAGAATCCCCCCGCCACGGGGCTCCAACAACACGCGGGGATGCGCAGTGCCCTCCCCACGGCTTTGCCCCTGCCTTCGCCTGTGCTGCCCGCTAAAGCGGAGGGAGGAGAATCGGGAAAGGGTCACCGAATCCGTCCCCGACGTCCCCCCACACCCGCCTCCCGCTGCGGGGCCGCACGTGGATGCCAGACTGGGAACAGAATTCCTGACTCCCAGCCTGGATCGGGTCCCCATGGAGAAGGTGGGAGAGGGGAGCGGTAGGGCAGACCCCGGGTGGGGGGGGTCACGGCCCTCGGTGCCTCGGCCCCTGTTAAAGATTGTCCAGGTTCGCGTGAGAAGCGGCTGTGCCCTGTGCCACCTCCTGCCCCGAGGGACACAGCGGCCCGCAGGGCGAGGTGGCACCGCGATTGGGCAAGAGGCAGGTGAAGGGGGGTTGGGGGCACGTCATGTTGGGGGTGCTCGGGGGACAAAAGGGGGGGGGGTGGTCCTCAGGCAGAGTTTGCGGCTCCAGCCCCTCCAGCCCCGGTCCCCGCGGTGTGACACAGCAGGACCTGCCCTTCAGGGAGAACGAGGGGGACCAATCTGCACCCCGAATCTGTTCCCCGCCTCCACCTGCATCCCTGTCCTCAGCGGGATGAGAGAAGGACCGAAGGGTCTCACCCTACTTTGGGTTGGGGTGTCCCAGAGGTGAGGTTGGGGACATCGCGTGCGAAGGGGCTCCGGCCAGACCCGGGAGGGCCGCCCCGGTCACTCGCAGTCACGCTANACGCCTGGCCACAGCTCCTGGAGAAGCGGTGGGTCCCTCCTGCCACCCGATGCTCACACGCACAGGTCTGGTGCTCGTGGTGCCACTCCATCTGTGCACACACGTGTACAAGCACGGCACACACACGGAGCTAACACAATCCTGTGCTCCTCTTCAGAAGAAGACACAAACAAGGCTTAGAGAGGCACCAGCAGCCCCCATGCCCACACCATGCTCGCTGATGCCCGCACACGTGTGTCCTTGGCGTGCTCCTGCACGCACACTCTGCTGCATGCATGCCCGTGGGCACCGCCGTCCTCTTGCTCATGTGTGTCTTTGCACACGTGCGTACACACACACACACACGCAC
>WBNM01036320.1:0-71733 GCA_013399055.1 Ramphastos sulfuratus | reverse complement strand
GGACCAAGCTCTTCTCTCCTGCGGGACAAGTGTCCCGCAAAAGCAGGTGCCAGATCCTAATTAACCTGAGCAGGTTGTTAGCCCACACCACTCCCTCTATGAATACAAATCAGTGGGTGCATGCAATTAAATGTAAACATGTCAGCAGTGCCTAAGCCACCCTTAGCAATCATGCATCTCTTTTCCTTTCTACTTTCAGCTGCTCTTTTCCCCTTGCCCTTCTTGAGGGGTAAGGAAAAGCGATGTGAGAGAGACTTATTTTTAATTTTTTTTTTTTTGCAGGAAAAATGGAACAAAGCTCAGAAATTTGTCATTTGAATGTTAAAAGGCAATGTTTATTGCATTTCATAGGGTATGGCAAAATGTTTCAACATATGGGTAGTTAATGAATAAGCAGCTTTCATTTCACCCATCTCTGTTCCCTCCTCCCACCCTCTCTTTTACAGAACTTCAAGTTTGGGAACAAATACTGGACGAAGTTAACACTATGTTTAAATCAACACTCAGTGAGATAGTTTGGTTGGATTTCTTTATTGAGCTAACATACTAAGAAAATACAGCAGCTCTGGATTTAACCACCTGAGAAGTCAAATACTGAATGTTTATGATACCTTTGAGAGATTTTAGAGTCACAGGATCATAGAATTGTTTTGGTTGGAAAAGACCTCTAAGACCATCAAGTCCAACCACCACTGCCACTGTGGCCACTAAACCATGTCCCAAAGTGCAGTGTCCAAACATTTCTTGAACGCCTCCAGGGACAGCAACTTCACCACCTCCCTGGGCCGCCTGTTCTCATACCTGACCACTCTTTCAGGAAAGAATTTTTTCCTAATATCCAACGTAAACCTCCCCTGGCACAATTTCAGGCCATTTCCTTTCATCTTACCACCTCATTGTACTGATCATATGATATTTTGAATCATTCCACAGGAATAATCCATTAGTCTCCACGGGAATAGTCCATTTCGTTCTCCTAGGAATCTTGATGAAAATGTCTTCCCTAAACATATTTGTCATTTTAATATCTTCCAACATTTTAAATTGCACAGTAGTTTTTGCTTTTGGGCAGTGGAATGTTGGATGTAAAAACATGGAACACAGGGCAGTCCCTGTTTTCAGTTGTTTTCTCTTGTCTGTCATTTGTGTAATGGCATTTAAAACCAAGAAGTACCTAATTTTAGTGTACTTGTCATTGATACTCATTTAATGCATTTTGTGCATTAAAATATTCTTTGAGTGATCTTCCTCTTTAAAGCAATGGCAACAAATTGAGTGGCTGTGTTGAATTTGCTTGAGGATAGGAAGGCTCTGCAGAGGGATCTGGACAAGGCCAAGTGCCGAGTCCTGCACTTGCGTCACAATGCCCCATGAATGCTTCAGGCTTGGGGAAGAGTGGCTGGAAGGTTGCCCAGTGGGAAAGGACCTGGAGAAGTTGATCAACAGCCAGCTGAGGATGAGCCAGCATGTGCCCAGGTAGCCAAGAAAGCAACCAGTATCCTGGCTTGGATCAGCAATAATGTAGCCAGCAGTACCAGGGCAGGGTTGTTCCCCTGTAGTCAGCCCTTGGGGAGACCACACATCAAATCCTGGTCTCAGTTTTGCACCCATCACTCTTAGGAGGACATTGAGGTGCTGGAGTATGTCCAAAGATGAACATGGAACAGAAGTCTTGTGAGGAGTGGCTGAGGAAACTGGAGTTGCTTAGTCTGGAGAAAAGGAGGCTAAGGGGAGGCCTCATCACTCTCCACAACTCCCTGAAAGGAGGTTGGAGCCAGGTGAGGGTTGGTTTGTTCTCCCAAGGAACAAGCAACAGGATGAAGGGGAAGAGCTTGAAGTTGCACCAGGAGAGGTTTAAGTTGGACATTAGGAATGATTTCATCACATTGTGAATGAGTGGTCAAGTCCTGTGCCAGGCTTCCCAGGCAGGTGGTAGAATCACCGTCTCTGGAGGAATTTAAAAGCTGTGTAGATGTGGTGCTGAGGAACACAGTTTAGTGGTGGACTTGGCAGTGGTGGGTTAATAGTGGGACTCTGTGATCTTAGAGGTCTTTTCCAACCCCAACAATTATTTGATTCAATGAAATCTACTTCTGTCTATGCAGTAGTTAGTAATTTCTCTCTTTACGAAGCAATGATATTTATGTGAAATGTTTCCATGCTTATTTTTTGCAAATAGCCTTTTAAACCCAGAGGCTGAAAGAACCTTCCCAGGCACATGCAAGCTTCATTTTCACTGCTGTCAGTCTGAGTGATATTTTAATTTTTTCTGCCCCTAAAAACACTTCAGTTCCATACCCAATAGATAAATGAGAGAATCCCCAGCTCCAGAATGTTTCTATTTACCAGCACAATAAATGCAGAAGCTAATAAATGTCCTCTTACATCAGGAGGAGGCGTATAATGAGTAAATGATGGGAAAAGGAATTTGGGAAGTAAATGATCAATCCAATCTAAGTCGACAAACAATTTCTTACCTACTTGGCCTTTGGAGGGAGAAGAGGCTCTGTGCAGCCCAGCCAAGCTGGAGGCCAGCCGCTTACATCTGGCAGCTGACGGCTTTTGAGGCTGTTCTGGGTTTGATGAATGAGAAGTGGTGATTTCTACATAGTCTTTTCTGTGTGAGGTTTTTGATGCTTCCCCGTTTGAGTGTATGAGCTTACAGGGAAAAGGGATGGAGGGTTTAATCCTTGGCTTTGTTTCAGCACAAGAGACTCATAGAGTGGAAGGGGTTGGAAAGGACCTCTAGATATTATCTAGTCCATCTGCCCTGCCAAAGCAGGATCACTTAGGTCACATAGGAACTCATACAGGCAGGTTTTCAAAGTCTCCAGAGAAGGAGGCTCCACAACCTCTGCGGGCAGCCTGTTGCAGTGGTCCAGCATCCTCACAGGAAAAATGATTTTCCTCATTTTCAGGTGAAACTTCCTCTGTTCCAGTTTGTGGCTGTTGCCTCTTGTCCTGTTGCTGGACAGCACGGAAAAGAGTCTGGTCCCATCCTCTTGCCCCCCACCCTTTAGCTAGTTGATGAGCATTGAGAAAATCTCCTCTCAGTCTGCTCTTCTCCTGTCTAAACAACTCCAGGTCTCTCAACCTTCCTTTGTTGGAGGGGTGCTTCAGTCTCCATGTTATCTTAGTTTTCTTCTTGTGCAGGAATCCTGCCTAGGAGCTGTTGTCTCTAGTGGTGATACTCCTAACCTCAGGGAGAACGCATCAACAGTCACAGCTAAATCAAACTCTCACATTTTAAATCCAAGACAAATGATTTTTTTTTTCATGCTATTAATTGTTTCACAGGTCTCAGCTTTCTCCAGGTTTTGCTGTAAAAGAAGTGATACATTAAGTAAATATTTTATACTGTATGGAGAATTCAATGCAGAATTTTGGGAGTCTCCACAGAAACTAAAATACTAGTGGAAAAAAAGAGCTGAAATTCAAAATGGCCAGGGGGTTTTGTAGGAATAAAACTGGGGAAATTAGGAGAAAAGGAAAAAAAATTGAAATAATGGACTTGGTGACAAGGCTAGTGACAGCTTTTTGTCAAGCACAGTTTTGCTTTGTGAACAGCAAAACCAATTTGTCTTGGGCATTACACAGATTCCTTTAAAATCCCTGAGTCCCCATTCCTTCCACAGGGATGAAATAGATGGCATTGAGTTTGTATATTTGTGAGATCTTTCCTGGAAGCATAACATCTTGTTTTTCCACTGATAGTTTCAAGGTGAAGTTTTCTTCTCTCGCGTTCTGCTTTAGCTGGGTTTCAGGCTGTTGATGGGTTTTGTGTCTGCTAAGAGCTTGGTATGAAATAGGTCCAACTCATCTGCAAAGGAGCTCGTTGTTGCTCTTGTCATTTTTAATTGGGATATCGCCACAGCTTAGCAAAAGGGGTAGTGAACCATCAGTAGCTGGGTGAGGGGCTGGAAATGATAATGCCAGGCTGGTGGCATGTTCAGCTCTCTTTAAGCGTGTCAAAGAGAATTGAAAGTTCCCCCATCTTCTGCCTTTCTAAACTGAAAAGCATTATACCTGAAAGCTGAGGCTTTTCAATATGTTTCTATTCACATGCATATTTCTCTGCCTCAAAAGGCCTTTCCTTTTGAAATATGGAAAGATAATCATGTGTTTGAAATGAGGAGATACTCTCCTGCCACTTTTGAAATCTTTATTTTTCCCCATGTCAGACAGTTTAACTGTTTGTATTACTGTGGGCCCTAATCACAGGATTATGTATTTATGCACATTAAAACACAAAAACAGAACTGCAATAATTAGGAAGCAAATTCAAATGAAGCATAGCAGAGGAGTTGAAACATATGTCTAATTCTCAGAAAAGAATTGGAATTTTTCACTATGTCTTACCTTAATAACAGTTTAATGTTTTGCATGTCTTCTAACCCTGTAATCCCAGAAAAGATTTTTTTTCCCCCTGCTTCTTTAAGCTATATATTTATCAAACATAAAGCTCAGAGGAGATTTTCCTTGTTCCCAAAAGACTGTGACAATAACACAGAATATTTTTTTTGCTGTTTGATACCATATGCAATTTTAAAAGCATTGCAGCTAATTGTTGCTGCCAGCCAGCTCAAATCTCTCATCACGCCAAGCTTGCCACTGATTTCAGTAGTTAATCCTCAGTAGCCTACAGCCTTCTACAGTAGAAGCATAGCAGGGCTTGGCAGTGGTTAACATGTTATAGATTGTAATTACTGCTTTCTACAGGTATAGATGGTTTTGTTTGACCCATGGTATGGAAAGTGCCTCTGTTTTTTGGTTTTTTTTAATAAATGGCAATTTTGCCTTTGAGTAATGGCAGCATAGCAGAGCATCACAGCATAGCAGAGCTTGGAAGGGACCTCTAGAGATCATCTGCTCCACCCGCCCTGCTAAAGCAGAGTCATTTGAATGACAGCATCACAGTGTCCAGGTGGGTTTGGAATCTCTCCAGTGAATGATATTCTACAACCTCTCTGGGAAGCCTGCTCCAGGGCTTTAGCACCCTCACAGCAAAGATTTTCCACATTTTCAGATGGGACTTGCTGTGTTCCAGATTGCACCAGTTTCACTTTGCCCTGTGACTGAGCACCACTGAAAAGAGTCTGATCCATTCTTTTGTCCCCCACCCTTTAGACATTTGTCAGCAATGAGAAGATGCCCTCTGAATCTTCTCTTGTCTAGGCTCAATAGCCCCAAGTCTCATCAGCCTGTCCTCCTCACAGAGATGCTTCAGTCCCCTCAGTATCTTTTTAGCCTCTGCTGGACTCTATTCTTAGCTCCCTGTCTCTCTTGACTGAGGAAGCCCAGAACTGGACCCAGCACTCCAGATGTGGCCAACCTACAATGTGGCTAGTTTCAAAACCAGTTTCAAACTAGCTTCAAAATCTAATTATCCTGCTTCTGTTCCATACCTTAGGAAATTCACCTTTTTTTTTTCATTGTCTCAGTTTCTCCAAGGAAAGAATGATTAGATTAATCATCAAAATACTATAGAATGAGAATGGTTTGATTTGAAAGGGAACTTTAAAGGCCATCTTGTCCATCTTGTGATGAACAGGGACATCTTCAACTACCTGACCTGGAATGTTACCAGGGATGGAACTTCTACCATTCTCTGATTAATTCTGTAGAAGGTGGTACCACACAATTTGCTGTCTAGACTTGTAAATGGGTTAAAATGTGCAATCTTGTGTATTAATAATTTTATTCTGTAAAATGGCTAAAAATGTGAACGTGAAGGCATGATTTTGAGTTGCTACCAACTCGTTTCTTTCTTAACTTCTCAAACTGGCTTTTAAAGCATACATCAGAGTTGCATTTTGGAAGAAATTTCATATTTGAAGATAGCAAATTGTTATTTTTCCTACTGGTGGTTGGAGCATTGCACATGCATTGCTGCTTGCTGCATTGAACTAGCATAATGCAAGTACAAATTCACATATTGAAGACCAGTCTCAATTGCACTGAAGGATATCTTGTGCATTATTCTCCAGCAAACCTGACTTTGTGGGATTTGCAGTAGAGTTTGGGGCTGGATGTATGCCTGGATTTTGTGATTACAGCAGTAATAGGAGGATTTTCACTATTTCTTATCCCCACCTCCCACTGGGTTTTGGTTGTATGAGCTCTGTATTCAAGCAGGCAATGCTAGAAGTGAACACAGCTTGTTCAGACTGTCTATATTGTGTCCAGTCTTGGGCTCCCCCATTCAAAAGGGACAGGGACTAGGAAGTGTCCCACAGAGGCTGTGAGGATGATGAAGGGACTGGAACATCTGTCTGATCAGGAAAGGCTGAGAGACCTGGGACTGTTTATTCTCGAGAAGACTGAGAGAGATCTTATTGATGTTTATGAACATCTAAAGGTGGGAGTCAAGTAGAAGTTGCCAGTCTCTTTTCAGTGATGCCCTGTGATAGGACATGGGGCAATGGATACAAACTGGAACACAGGACGTTCCATCTCAGCAGGAGGAAAAACTGTTTCACTGTGAGGTAGTGCAGCCCTGGAACAGGCTGCTCAGAGAGATTGTGGAGTCTTATCTGGAGACTTTGAACACCTGTCTGCACACATTTCTGTGTGAGCTGCCTAGGTGGTGCTTTGGCAGAGGGTTTCAAATCAATGATCTCCAGAGGTGCCTTCCAACTCCTACCGTTCTATGAAAAGATGCTTTGGGATAAGAAATCAGGAACCCCTTTTTCAGGGGATGTGATTCCTGCCTTGTGTGCCGCATACTTAGTGGCTCTGTCTGTCCTTAGTAATTGAGGCTGTTGTTTGATGTATTTATAGGAAAGTCACCATCTTGTCCCCTTTAATACCACTGAACAGGCACACTGTATTTTGTAGACTCAACACTCCCAAACAACTCATTGCCAGCAGAACACAACCCTTGAAATGAATACAGAGCATAATCTATTCATTGCACATTTCAGACAGCTTTCATGATCTTCCTTCCTTCTTCAGAAATTTCTACTCCTCCTGTCACTGCATTTTTTGAAACTTTCTTTAATTATATGTTTAAAATCACATGCAGAACGCAGAACACTTGAGGATCTCGTGTGGCTGAGCAGTAGGCTTTTGACTGAGCAAAATAAAGTATTGCTGTGTTGAGTGACTGGGTAGCAGTGGAGCTCGGACTTGCTTTTGTTAGGAAATATGAAGGTTGTTCTTTGGTTGTTTTTTTTTTTTTAAATGCTTTCTCAAAAGCAGAAAATGACCCTTTTAAATTCAGAAAACTTCAATTAATTCCTTTTTCTTTGAATCGTTGCCATCAACTGACAAAGAGATGATTTCAGATACTTGTCAAATTGGAAGGACTTCATAAAAACCAAAAAAATCTGAGCTTTTATATTGGAAACTCAAGTGTAAAATGCTCTGTGTGTTTGTGTCATACAACGGGTGGAATATTTTTGGAGTGGGAGTTTTACCAGAGGTTAACAGAACAAGAGTTTATTGACAGTATTTGAGGAGACATATGATGTCTTTTTATTTTATGAGTTGATGTAATTAAAACAACTTCTCCAACATAAGACCCTATTTTCATGTGGCTCTGAGTTTACTGGCACTATTTTACTTCTTTTCTTCTCCAGGTATTAAGAAGTAGTGTGAATACAGAGATGGAGTAAATAGCCTGTATGCCATTACCATAAGTAGAGTTCCTAGTGACATGATCCACAGGACTCAGTGTAAATACAAAGGAGGAATCATCCTTAGAGTTGTTGAAGACTCAGCTGGATAAAGTCCTAAGCAACTCATTCTAGTTAGACCTGATGTATGTGACCACACCTTGAGTACTGTGTCCAGTTCTGGGCCCCTCAATTTAAGAGGGACATTGAGGTGCTTGAACATGTCCAGAGAAGGGCAATGAGGCTGGTGAGAGGCCTCGAGCACAAGCCCTGTGAGGAGAGGCTGAGGGAGCTGGGATTGTTTAGCCTGGNCCTCCTTGGGCAACTGGTTCCAGTGTTCCTTCACTGTCACGGTGCAGAACTTGTTCCTAGCATCCAACCTAAATTTACTGTAATTTAAAATCACACACCCTCATTCTATCACCACAGACCTTTGTAAACAGTCCCTTTCCAGCCTTCTTGTAAGACCCCTTCAAGGGTCTCCCCAGGGCCTTCTCTCCTCCAGGCTGAACATCCCCAGCTCCCTCAGCCTGTCCTCACAGCAGAGGTGTTCCAGCCCCTGATCATTTTCGTGGCCCTCCTCTGGACCCACTACACCAATTCACATCCTTTCTCTGTTGAGGGCTGCAGAGCTGGACATAGTCTTCCCACTGAAGTCTTCCCAGAGCAAAGTGGCAGATACAGCATGTTATGTAGAATAAAAAAGTAAAAATCAAACCTTGCAAGTGCTTCCATGATTTATTAGGTAACTGTTAATCAATATAAAGGGATAATTTATCTACCTAGATGTCTTGCTATAAGAAATGACACAGAATTCTAAGGGATTGTGATTGGATTTCAGGTGTTTTGAAAAGAACTGCTGTGTGTAACTCTTCCCTCAGTCGTTCCTGTATTACTTTGGTGTTCTGTTGGCTTGAAGCAAGTGTGTAACAAGAGTATTTGCATCAGAGAAGTTGGTCTAAATTACGTTGTCTTTGTGCGTCCTCCTTGGTCAGTTGGTACAACACTGATACGTTTTCTCTAACTTAGCTTGAAGTGGAAACTGGACCACAAAAGTGATCAGAGGTCGTGAACCCCTCTGCTGTGAGGACAACCTGAGAGAATTGGGGTTGTTCAGTCTGGAGAACAGAAGAATGCAGGGAGACCTTCTTTTAACCTTTCAGTAAGGCCATTTCATAAGAAAGATGAGGACATGGCATGGGAAGACTATGTATGTGACACAGAGAGACTTCTCAAGAGGCAGCTAAAAATCACACACACAGAACCACACAGAAACACCAAAGTTGGAAAAGACCTCTGAGATCATCAACTCCAACCATCGTCTAATTCTATCAGGGTCACTACTACAATATATGCTTGAGCACCATATCTAGATGGCTTTTAAATACACCCAGAGGTCCATTCAGACTAACAAAGAAAGGGGTTCGTGAATGTCTGTGGATGTCTGGAGAAATACAGGTGTTCAGCACAAGTGCTCAGTTAAGATGAGAAGGAAAGCTCGAGACAGCAGTGGGAGAACATAAATATGTAGGACAGAACATACACTAAACGCCTACTGGATGGTTGAAAGGCACAACAAGGGCTCCAGCTTGAAAGATCCACTGAGCCCTGTGGGAGAGAATTGAAATGGATAGTAGGAATAAACAGAATCTGGAAAAAGAAGCCCAGTAAATAGCAGGAATCATCTCTAGAGGTCACAAAACATAGTTATAAATGATTAATGTTTTCAGAGGTCTGCATTTGAATTATTTTGGCTTAGCCTGTCATCCAGCTGTAGGAATTTCTTGGCATGCCACCTCATTACTTGAGAGCACTAGAACCACCTTTTTAACTTCCACAGCAATGTATTTGGTGCTAATGATTACACTGGGGCATGCTGAGACATCTAATGTGTTTCTTTTTTAACAGTCCTGGATTTTATTTTATTTTTTCATGTAGCAGGTTGCTGAGTGAGAATGCCACCTGCCTTAGTTTTGGCTACACTGCTTGCAGAAGGCTGTTTCCGAATGGAATGGGTCTGCTGGGATACACTGTTGTAAGAGCATTGAAAAATCTTCACATTAGGTTGATTTAAACATGCACAGAGCTCATTTTGTTTCTTGCTTCACTAAATGTGAGCATAGTTCTCAATCTAGACTGAGTGTAAACTGTAGTTTTCTTGGACTCAGGTGCTTATCAGTCATCCAAACAAATACTTCCAATGCTTTTCACCAAGCATTTTTTTTAATATCCTTAGCATTCTTGTTGTGCCAGTCCTGGTATTTCCTCACACATTGTGTTCAAGACAGCTGCAGAAGACCATCCTTGAAGTACTTTAGTCACTTCAGAATCAAAGAATGCATCAAGTTAGAAGGGTCCCTGAAGGTCATCTTGTCCAGCCCCCCTGCAGTAAGCAGGGACACCTCCAACTACATCAGTTGCTTAGGGCCCCATCAGTTTTGACCTTGAGTGTCTTCAGGGATGGAGCCTCAACCACATCTCTGGGCAACCTGTTCCAGTATTTCACCACCCTCACTGTAAGCAACTTCCTAATGTCCAACCTGAATTTATCCTGCTCCAGTTTCAAACCATTGCCTCTAATATTATTACTACAAGTCCTTCTAAACAGTCCTTCCCCAGCCTTCCTGTAGATCTCCTTCACATATTGAATGGAGTCACCAAAACCTGTTATTGATACCTAGATTTCTTCCATTTTATGTTCTGTTGTACAGCATCATCAATCAATCAGTTGATATTTTGCATCTGAAACACTTCCTTCCTTGATATCATGTAGGTGGCTTGAATCATGAGCTTTGCCCATGGAAAGAACTCTCCATATTGACCTCCTCTTTACTGATCCACTGATCCTAACATCATCAAAATATTTTCACTTGGCAGTGATTTAAACAGTCAGATACCAATACTAAGAGTATTTGTGCCAGGAGTATCCCCAGAAGTCTGTTGCTCTGGCCAAATGCAAATGTTGAAATGGTCCTGAATACTAAGCTTGTCCTACTTGGAAACTGCAGCTCATAATTCCACAATATGAGGACTTAGGTAGGATTGATTACACTTGTTCTTCAGACACAATGTAGTATCCTCCCCCTGTACTCTGCCCTAGTGACACAACATGCAAAGTATTGCATCCAGTTCTAGGCTCCCCAGTTCAAGACAGAGAGGGAACTTCTGGAGAGAGCCCAGTGGAGGCTATAAAGATGCTGAGGGCCCTGGAGCATCTTTGTGATGAGAAAAGACTGAGAGACCTGGGGCTGTTCAGCCTGGAGAAGACCAAGAAGGGATCTTCTCAATGCTTATCAGTATCTGAAAGGAGGGGAGCAAGAGGATGTGGCCAGACTCTTTTCAGGGGTGACCGGTAGTAGGACAAGGGGCACTGGGCCCAAATGGGAACACAGGAGGTTCCATCTGAACAAGAGGAGAAACTTAATCCTGTGAGGGTGGTAGAGCCCTGGAGCAGGCTGTGCCTAAAGAGGTTGTGGAGTCTCCTTCTGTGGAGAAATTCCAAACCCACCTGGACATTGTGATCCTGGGCAACCCGCTGTGGGAGACCCTGCTTTAGCAGGGTGATTGGACTAGGTGATCTCCTGAGATCCAGTCCAACATTCTTTGAGTCTGTATCAGCATTCACTGTGCTGAGGCAGCTACCTGAGGAAAGTTACCGCAACTCGATACCAGTCCAGAAAAACAAAGACAAAACTTTTTATAGCTGTGATGGAGAGACAGGAAGAAGCCTGTGAGACGATGCTGTTGCCAGGGCTGTTGGATTGAGAGAGACAGAATATTTTAGAATTTCTTTCAAGAACTTTATTCTTGATCTCTGGAGGATTGGCGTCTAAGTGTTATTTGTGGCAGCATTGTGCTTTTCAAAAAATGGTAATCTCGCACTCATTATGCCCTTAGGCAGCCAATCTGACTGAGCAGTGATGGTGGTAGATCTAATAAACAAAGCTAAACCCAGCTACTTTCCATTTATTTGAAAGAAGATGTAGCTAATCTGTGATTCTTTATGTTGGGCTCCTGCCACAAGATGAATTTCACATACAGCTGCAGAGCAGATTGCACATCGACAAGCCAAAATAGATTCTCAAGCTGATATCAGATATATCACTAACTGTCAGCATACATATTCATAGAATTACTTGGATTGGAAACGGCCTTGGAAGGTCCAACCTCCTGCTCAAAACAGGATCAGCACTGAGGACAGATGAGGTTGTTCAGTGCTTTGTCCAGTCGGACCTTTGACAACCTCCAAGGCTCTTTGTATCCCTGTGCCTCTGCCTAATTATTCTTGGAGAGTTTTTTTTTTTTTCCTTTTATCTATTTGGAACCCCTATTGATTTGACTGATAGCATCATAGAATTGTTTGGGTTGGAAGAGACTTGGAAGATTGTTATGTCCAATTATTAACCTGACGCTGCCAGGTCACTAGTAAACCACATCCCTCAGCAGTACATCTATATGGCTTTTAAATCCCTCCAGAGATGGAGGCTCTACCGTTCCCCTAGGCAGCCTGTTTCAGGGCTTGACAGCCCTTTTGGGGAATAAATTTAATGTTACATTATGAATGTTATACATTCTTCACTGCAAGAAGGATATTTACAACCATTGTTTCCTGTTCTCCAACAGCACATTGGCAATAAGCCCCTCTCCATAGTGTTGATCACCATCTGTTAGGGCTATTAAAGCTTCTGTTAGATGCTCTCCAGATCATCCAGTCCTCTGGCCAAAACAAGTCATGTTCCGTTGGCTTCTCCTTGTGGGACATGTCCCCACACTTTGCTGTCACCCACAAGCCTAGTGAGCATTCAGTCCATCTCTAGGTCATTGGTAAAGAAGCTAATCAGTGATGGCTGTAGAACATCATGATCCAGACACACCTCAACCCATGATTCGCAGAGGCAATTTTCTTTTACTCTTATGACTGCTTTTGTGGGATATCTGTCTGCCTGTGAAAGCTGACCAGAAAGAGCTTGAAACAGGTGGTGTTTAGAATTACGTTCTCAGATCACTTCTCTTACTGCGGAAGATGAGCAGCAGGATCTTAAAACTATGTCTGCCATAATCCATAGAAGAACCACCTTGAACTCAGAACATTTTCTGTTAGGTGTTTGCAACAGCAGCTTTGTGGATGAGCTGAAATTATCTTCCCTTGAGTCTCTACCACCACTGGAGTTTGTAAAAAGTTTTTTCTGCAGCAGATGAGCTGCAACAACACACAAATGTAACAGAAGACTTAAACTAAGCTGTCTTACTGCTGTTGCAGCAAATACGTGTAGATACTCTTAGTAACCAGATAAATGCGGCCATGCACATTCAAATCAAATATTGGGGTATCCTTGTAACCCACTGTTGTGGGTTAACCCCAAAACCAGGCATCCAAGGCTCATGCAGATCCTAGTTTGCCTGCAAGCTGATATAGTTCTGTTTGAAAAAGTGTTCCTCAGGTGCAGGACCCTACACTTGCCCTGGTTGAACTTCAGGTGGTTCACCTCTGCCCAACTTTCTGGCCCATCCAGGTCACATTTAATGCAGCATAGCCTGAGAGGGTGTCAGCCGCTCCTCCCATCATCAGCAAACTTTCTTGGCCATCACCCCCAGTGGCAGCAATACTCATTCCTGAATGCCCCTAAGACAGCACTGGGCAACTTTACATCTTCAAGTGCCATTTGTAGGGAAAAAGTGCTTTAGAACATGGGAGAACTAATTCCTATTGGTACTCTAGGGATAATGTGATTTATAGGAGTGAAAGGAGAGAGACTAAAAAGGAACATTGTAAATAGGAATCATTGTGATGAGGCATCTTGTCATCAGTAGGAGATGTAAATATCGTTGTGCATTTCCACGTGCATCCAGAGACTGAGAACATTTGTATTAAAGACTCGATTACAATTACATGCAGATTAGATGCTTGGCTGAATAGCTGTAAGAACTTCAAATAGATTTGTCCTTTCCACAAAGGTTTTCATTTTCTTTGGCAGTTTTCAGTGTTAACAAATTAGAGATCAATGTTCTACTAGGGCAGCAAAGTGAAGTGAAGCAGATCTTGGGAGAAACTTTAAAGACATTAATACTTGCAGTTAAAGGTATTAGTGGTGCCTGGAAAACACAATTGGAAGTGCAAAAGAAAAGATATGAAAGGATTGCTCTTTTCCCATTTTCTGTTGATACCTGAGTTAAATACTTTGCCTCGCTCGCTACACCTTGAGCCCTTCAACAAACACATGTCATGAAATCGAACAAACAATGTTGGGAAGTGAATTCACAGGATCACAGGATGTCAGGGATTGGGAAGGACCCAAAGAGATCATTGAGTCCAACCCCCCTGCCAGAGCAGGACCACACAATCTAGCTCAGGTCACAGAGGAACAGATCCAGATGGCCCTTGGAAGTCTCCAGAGAAAGAGACTCCACAACCTATTGTCCTCTCATGGAACATTTGGTACAATTCAACATGTGCTTCTCCTTTGTTCCCTTTGTTTGAGTTCTTTACAGCACTGTCTCATTCTCTATCTTCTTCACTGTTTTGGATACCTGATTGCTTTTTTATTCTTTTATGGCAGCACAGATGTCCAAAGTTCTCCCTTCAGTCCCTAATGGTTCAGTCGTATCAAAGGGACACTCCTGTCCAGAGCCAGTTTCTTCCAGTATCTAATGAGGAGATGAGGTTTCATAAAGGCTTGAGAGTAAAGAGCAGAAGAGAAGAAATTGTACATGAATTTGAGCCAGCAGAGGAAATGGCTGGCTCTAGGTGAACTCCACCAAAATTTAGCTTTATCTTCCTTACCATCCAGATGTTCTCTGTAGGCTTAGTCCAAGATGAGTGATGAGCCAGCAGTGTTCTCGGGTGCCCAAGAGGGCCACCAGCATCCTGGTCTGCATCGGGAATAGTGTGGCCAGCAGGAGTAGAGCAGTGATCATGCCCCTCTACTTAGCACCAGTGAGGCTACACCTTCAGTAGTGGGTTCAGTTTTGGGTCCTCACTCAAAGAAGGACATTGATGTGGTAGAGTGTGTAAAGAGAAGGGCAATGAAACTAGTGAAGGGTCTGGAGAACAAGTTATACAAAGAATGGCTGAGGGAACTTGAATCGATTGGTCTGGAGAAGAGGAAGCTGAAGGAAGACCTCATTGCTCTCTACAACTACCCGAAAGGAGGTTGGAGTGAGGTGGGAATCAATCTCTTCTTCCTGTCAGGTGATAGAACAAAAGGAAATGACCTGAAGTTGTGCCAGGGGAGGTTTGGGTTGGATATTCAGAAAGAATTCTTTCCTGCAAGAGTGGCCAGGCATTGGAACAGGCTGCCCAGGGGGATGGGAAAATCCCCATCCCTGGACATGTTCAAGAAATGTGTGGACATGGCACTTTAGGCCGTGGTAGTTATTAGGTCAGCAGTTGAACTTGATCTTAGAAGCCTGTTCCAATCAAAACAGGTCTATGATTCTGTGATCTCTGGAGTCAAAAACTGCAACAATTGCCTGAATACTGCAGCTGGACCCAATGAGAAAAGTCATAACTTGTATCAAAAAGGCCTTCTCTAAAGATTCAAGCCACTGCCTGGTCTGATGACGTTTCAGAAGAAATTACTTCATTCATCTATCATTTTAATAGCATTTGGGGTACCATAAAGATGCAGAGGTACTTGAGAATCTGTGTGACGTTATAAGCTTGATTTTCTATAGCTCCTTCAAATCAATTTGGAGACAAATAGAGTTTTTTAATTCAAATGAAGATGCCATAAAAATGGTCATATATTTATAAAGCTGTAAGTTAATATCATTTGCAACTGGGATGTGTGCACTAGGTACTCTGTCTTCTTAGTATTTTCTCTTTCCCACCTCAGTTTTTTTGCTCATTTTTTCCTTTCAGTGGCAGCTTCACAGATTGAGCATGACTGAATGTTTTAGCAGTATTAATCTTGCCTTTTTTCTTTATAATCCACATGGTCTGCTTCAGAGTTTGTATAACCATATGTCCTGGTTTGAGGTAGAGCAGAACTAATTCTGGTCAATGATTTGACTTCTCAGCTCAGGAGCTGCACTTACAGAAGTTCAGGGCATGTTTGCACAGACAGTGAGTGCTTCTAGCAGTGACAGCTCTGATGGGAAGGGTCACTGGCAAGGGCTGGGCTGCAGAAAGGCTCTTGTTTAGACTTGCTCCTGTGCAGACGAAGAGCACTGCTATATTTTGTGGCCCATGTTGGAGTGCAGTAAGTCAGAAGTGGGATCTGTAAGGAGAAGTGGACAGGACAGGTGACCCTGAACTGACCAACAAGGGATTCTATGCCATGGGCATCATCTTCAGCATAAAACGGAGGGATCACTAGTGTCAAGCCTCTTCTGCAATGGCCACTGTCTAAGGAGGTTTCTGTTTTGCCTTTAGTCCCAATCCATTTGTTCCTGAGTCCAGCTCCTGAATGTGGTTCAAATCTGTCACCAAGTCCAGTCTGGGACTTCCCCTTTGCCTGCCTCTGGCATCAGTAGTGATAGTGGCATCATTGCTCTCAGGGGGATTCCATATTGGTTTGTCCCTATTTGTATCTATTTCATTTTATTGTCATTATTTTCACTAAAGCTGGTTTAGTTTCTTTCCCAACCCATCAGTTTCTCTGCCTTGTTCCCTCCTTCTTCCCTTTGGGAAGGCAAAGTCATTAATAGAGACTCTCTTTCACCTGTTCAGCGCCAGCCCAGCCCTAACCCTCTACCTCATGGGTCATGGTCTAGTGGTGAAGCATATTTCATGATCCCCTTGGTACCCAGAACTCACTCCTGGATGGCTTTTCTTTGCAGGAGTGCTGTGATGGGTGTCTGGACAGCAGTGGCATTGCCAGACTTTGTCTGTACCAGAACAGGATGGCGACACTGTAATCTTGAGACTGGATTCCAATCTGTGAAACGACTCCATAGGCTTAAAAAAAAATCTTCTCTTTTAAGGCTGCTTGTCAACGCAATGAATAAACCAAAATGCTTCTTATTATCTGCAAATACGTTTGTAAAAGATACTGAGAGAAAATGGCTAGAAGTTCAATTAAGGGATAAAAGAAAGCTTAACTTCAGCAGGAACAGATGAAAAAGAGGTAAAGAAAACTTTCCAATTTGCCATTCAGGGAACATGATCATCTTTGCCTGCTGATGCTTTGAATCCTTCCGTGGGGGGAGGATGACAAGGAAAAAGAAGTCTTTAAATTAAAAAAAGTCTCCCCTGATTCTCAAAGGTGCCAAACAGCCCAAGCTCTTCGTTCCTTTGCTGGGTGGAGCAGGTGCTGAGCTGCTCTGAAGTCAAGCTGCTCAGTTTTGTCTTTCACAGCACTAACTCGAAGCAAAGGCCAGGTTTGTCTCTTTTGTATGGAAGTCAGATGTCTTTTTTTCTTTGTCAAATAAACTGTTAACTACGTAACTTTTAAATTAAATTAAAGAAGCTTAAATAGGTTGCATGAATGTTACTCTCATATTGAATTGGGGGCTTGAAAGATAAATGTCAATGCCGAAGAGAAGTCATGGTATGTCTGCAGCAAAACCAGCTTCAGCACATTTGTAATAAAATAGTGCATTGTAGGTGATGTATCCTTAGTGAAATTAAATGAGGGCTCTCAAGTTCTCCTGCTTCTTTTGCTAACCTTTTACCAGCTTGGATGACACAAGATCTTTCAGAACTTTCTCTGGCTCAAAATCTGAAGATTTTCAGTGGAGAGTAAAAATTCACTTTCTGCTTTGAGGTCCCACATGCAGACAAAACAGCTGACCTTCTGGATGTTCTGGAGAAATTTATTTTCTTACACAGACCTTTGAAATCAGAGCTGTCTAGCTAAATAATTCTTCTCCTATTCCTCCAGAATATGTTCTTAAAGAACCTTATGCTCTTACTTTTGTTCAGGGAAGATTATTAAAGGGGCAAACACAATGAAACTACTTTTGAGGGTGTTCAGATACCATTTTTCTCTACCTGAATTATAGCATTATTTATACTTATTATAGCTCCCTGTATTTATCAGGCAAACGAAATAGGTTTAAAATTAACATTCAGGTCCTCTTTTCTTTAACGTTTCTTTCTTTCAATTAAAATTCAAGTCCTATCCACAGTGCCAGGCTATGCTTCTCTTTGTTGCCTTCTTTGAAGGTAGATCTTTAGAGGCACTTCTTCCTCAAGAACAACTAATCTACTTGTCACCCAATTTGGGTGCAGCCTATGTGTTATCTTTGGGCCAGGGACGCTCAAGTAAGTAACTTAATATGTGGTGATCCTATTCAGGTCAATTAGATTCAAGTCACATGTGAAGTTAGTCACTTGAGAAAACACTGAGTTTTTGCAGGTTTCAGAACAAAACTCACCTGAAGGGCTTATTGTCTGTATGGCAACTAACAGAATGTTAGATATAAAATGAAATACTTATTAGTAAGTACAAGTATTTGTATTTACCGTATAAAAAAAGATTGAATGCAAAATTGTGAAACTGCATTTAAAAAAAAATTCTGTAAGGAAGCTAAAATTTGACAAAGTTTGGATGCTTTCTGGGTTCTGGGTTTTGTCATTCCTGGGAGTGTATGTGTAAGCTTGTCTTGCTCCAGTTCAGGAGCACAGTTGAGATTCACAGAGTCACAGAGTGGTTGGGGCTGGAAGTGACCTCTGGAGATCATTCACCCCAACCTCCCTGCTAAAACAGGGTCACCCAGAGAAGGTTGCCCAGAATCACATTTTTCAGGTGAGTTTTAAATCTCTCCAGAGAAGATTCCACAACCTCTCTGGGCAGTCCATTCCAGTGCTCCAGCACCCTTGCAGAAAGAAGTTTTTCCTCATTGCCCCTCATCCTGTCACTGGGCACCACTGACAAGAGTCTGGTCCCATCCTCTTGCCCCCCTCAGCTCCTTTAGCTGTTGCTGAGCATTGAGAAGATCTCCTCTTAGGCTGCTTTTCTCCAGGCCGAACAGCTGCAGGTCTCTCAGCCTTTCCTTCTCACAGAGATGCTTCAGGCCTCTCAATACAACAGTAGTCTCTGCTGGACTCTCCAATAGTTCCTTTTCTCTCTTGAACTGGCAAACTCAGAACTGGACCCAATATTCCAGATGTGTCCTCAATAGGGCAGAGTATATGGGGAGGAGAACCTCCCTCAACCTGATGGCTGTACTCTTCTGTTCCTCTGAAAACACACTTTCACATATAGATTAAATCAGTGGTTTCCCTCTTCTGACTCAGATTTTGCTTATCTTATTAAAAATCTTCTGTCATATGGATCCTAGTGGATCAGCAGACAAAAGCACAGAGTTTCCTACAGCTTATTTACCTGCTTTCTGCACTGACGAAGTTGAAGGTTACTCTTTCCTTAAGAGCTGTTGCACTTGGACTGTCAAATACACATTGGTCAGTCCAAAGCCCAGCCAGTGTAAAGAACAGCCCAAGTACACCATCTTGTGCCCGTGCCATGAGCCTCAGAAGAATTGGAGACAAGTTGAGGCCATGAGAGGCACAGCCTGGAAAAGAAGAGACTGTGTGGACAAGGTTAGAGAGACTGTGAGAAGGCAGGAGGTGGTTAACAGGAGAGTCTTGGCTTTTGAAGATACAGGATTGGAAATGCAGTTAAGAGTAGACTGCCGGAAGAATAAACTCTCCGGTCTGAGGGAACATAGCTGAGAGACTAATAGCCAGTGGGCAAATCAGAGAATATCTAAGGGAGCTTGGCAACAGAAGTCAGTCCTACCTGCTGATTTACTAGTTCAGGTAGAACAAGCCTGTGTTGTTGAAGATCTTAAGCAGAGTAATTTTCCAGGAGGCACAAGCTCAGAGTCCTGGCATTTCTAACATCTGGTTGATTTCCTTTTTCTCTTCAGCACTTTTTTTTTTTTTTATAAGCTTTCTCTGATGAAAGAAAAACTAAATGCTAAACTCAAATACTTGCAAATTGCAAAATGCCAGCATGGAAAGCAGTGGGCTTCTGCAGTTGACATGGACCTCTAACATATTATAGAATCATAGAGCCACATGGATTGGAAGGGACCTCTAAAGGTCATCTAGTCTAACAACCCTGCAGTGAGCAGGCACATCCTCAACCAGATCAGGTCACTCAGAGCCCTGTCGAGCCTCACCTTGATTATCTCCTGGGATGGGGCCATACCTGCTGCTATAGCTGCTGGAGTTACCTCATATGACCCTGTATACATCTACAGCCTGCATGGCATCCTCGATCTATTTCACTGCGGTGAAACTTTGAAATATTACCTGTTTCTTACAGTCCTTTCTGAGTTGCCATTCCTGTAATACTAAAGAAATGAAAATAAATTCCCTAATTCCTAGTCCTACTGCTGCTGGAGTGGGTCCAGAGGAGGCCACAAAAAATTATGTGAGTGGAGGAACCACCTCTGCTGTAGGGACAGGCTGAGAGAGCTGGGGTTGTTCAGCCTGGAGAGGGTTCCACAGAGACCTTATTGCACTTAAAAGGGGCTTCTAAGAAAGCCAAAGACAGACATTTTAGCAGGACCTGTTGTGACAGGATAAGTAGGTGATGGTTTGAAACTCAAAGGAGATTTAAATGAGAAAGCAGGAAGAAGTATTTTACTCTGAGGATGGTAAATCACTGTCCCAGGTTTCCCAGAGAGGTGGTAGATGCTCCATCTCTGAAACCATTCCAGGTCAGATTGTTTGGGGTCCTGGTCAACCTGATGTAGTTGCAAATGTCCCTTCTTATTGCAGTGGTGTTGGATTAGATGACATTTAAAGGTCCCTTCTGACCCATAGCATTCAATGATTCTGTGGATTCCTTTGCAAGGTAATTAAGGCTACCGTTCTTTATGCATGGAGAATGTTTTGTGGCTAATGATCACAAGAACCTTTTGTGCTCAGCAAGAGGTAGGTAAGGCATGACATCTTGGAACCTTTAGCTGTATCTGACATTTTGTATATTGGAAAATTGAACTCTCACTTTTAGATTATGACTATGAGCTGTTCAAATCTGGCACAGCAGGGTTCATCGCTGCTGGCAGTCGTGGCAGTTTGGGAACAGGGTTTGTAATCATTATATGTGCTGGAGGATAGGCCAACATCACCATCTGTATGTTCTGCTCTTTATCCTACATGTATCTGGTTAGTATTTGCTAGAGTTCTGAGCTGGATGAGTATTTCCTCTGGTCCATTAGGTCCATTTGGGCAATATTTCTTCCATCAAGGAGATGATACTAAGGAGCATGCACAGAAGTGAGTCTCCTTCCTCTAGCTTTAGCCACTTTGAAGTCAATCACCTATTTTGAGCTTTCTATTCAGGGTCTCACTGAGTTGGCAGCAACACAATCATTCATGTCATTATGGATACTCTTTGAGGTAGGGTGTATCTGCTAGCCAGCGACCTCCCTGGTTCTGGAGCACACCTCAGGGATCAGTTTAGACTAGGCATTTGACTTTGAAGAAGCCAAGGTTTAGGCATGAAGAACCAAATTTGCTGCCTTGTTTCGGTATTGATGTCAAGAAACATGACCGGGTCATGCAAGAACTCTGTAACAGGTACAGAAATAGTGTCTTCTACATAATCTGGCATAATGACTAATTGCCACAGCCCTGACACTTCTGTTCTTTCTTGAAATTTCCTAAGATCTTTTGTAACATACTTCCTGCATTTTTTGCTTTTTGCTATAAAAGGGACAGTAAAGATCTGCAGAAAACCATCTTTTTGTTAGACAGCAACATAGAAGATTTAAAAGAGAGGATGATGTTGTGTAACTCTGGAAGTGCATGTGCCCAAGAGATCTAAATTGAAGAGACAAAGGAACTTGGCTGTGGTGATTGCTACTATTTTAGTGTCTTATTCAGTAAAAGAAATTTAAGAATATGATACGGAGAGTGTAGAGATCTGGAATCTAATGGACATAGTTAAGCTCTGCATGTTCACATCTGTGGTGCTCGATGCAGAATAGCAGGTGGTATTGCATTTCTGTTCCCTTCCCTCTGTCCTCCACGTTCATGCACTCTTTGAGGAGAAAATAGCTGGATTTGGAGTATATACTGGAACTGGGGAAGATCCACAGGCCTGTAGCTGAGCTGCTTTCTGATAATCTGCCACTGCTGCTTACCTGAGAATGGGACTGTAGCTTTTCTGTTCCCCTTTGTGCTGAATATGGGGACTGTATATACAACAGAAATCAATCTATGTGTTTATCTAGAAGTTTGGGGTTGGAAGGGGACTTTAGTGGTCATCTAGTCCAACCCTCCTGCAGTCATTAGGGAGATCTGCAGCTGCCTCCTTTTGTAGTCAGCAAGGACATCTTCAACCAGAGCAGATTGCTCTGAACCCCAAACAACCTGACCTGGAATGGTTCCAGGGATGGAGCATCTACCACCTCTCTGGGCAGCCTGGGCCAATGTTTCATTACCCTCAAGGTAAAATGTTTCTTCCTTCTTTCTAATCTAAATCTTTCTCTTTTGGTTAAAGGTTTGCCACTCCAGGCTGGCTCATCCCTCAGCTTCACTTACAGACTTTCTTGTAGAGACTGAGGAAGTTCTTTATGTTAACAAAGCTATGCTGTAACACCATTCTTACCCTGTGTTTGGAGAAATGACTGCTGCATTTTTATCTTAAGGATTAGGAAGGAATTCTAAACTGAAACTTTGTCTCTGGATTATATAGAGAAGAGAACCTGAGTGAATTTCAAAGGAAGATCTGATCCAAGAAGCAGCACATTTTATCTGAGATATCAGATGATTTCTTGATAGTAGGATTAAAACTTCTTGGCATATCTAGCAGCTCAGTTGATCACTCGAACCACAATTAAAAAGTAGAAACAAGTCCACTCAGAATATTGTTTTTGTGTCAGAAATGCTCCTTCATGCTTGAAAATGATAAAAAATTGCAATCGATCCTTACAACTGTTGTGTTCATCTTTATTGATCAGGCAAAAGAAAGATAAATGGCAGCCCAAATAGGATTATAGTAAATGTTAGCGTGGTCGGGGCCTGTCGGGTGATAGAGAGCTATTCATCATCTCCAGCGGTGACCTGTCCGCGCTCCCACCGCAGTCACTCTGCTGTCTAATCGCATACCTATTGATTTCAGCTATGGCCAAGCAACCTGGATGTGGCTGTCATTGGGCAGCTGAGATTGCTGAATGCAAGGGGGTCACTGGTGTGAGGAGGATTTCATTTTCGTTTTCTTACCGGCCAACGATGATTTATGAAAAAATAAATGACCCCAAGTCACATGTGTGGAAACCTTGATTCTAGGACAAAGGAATGATTAGGTCTGAATCTCAGAAGCAGGAATGCAGTAGATCACCATGCTCTTTGTGATCTGTGCCTGACCTTTGGCTGCAGTGAATGTTGCACAATTTGTTATAATTTGTGGTAAAATATGGGACTTGGCAACACAATTTTCCCTGGGTCTGGAGTTGGTATTTTTTTCCTAGTGATTTCTGTATGTTTTAAGGTTATGATTCGCAATGAAGAAGCTCAGAAGGTGAAATCCTCAAATAGGAAAGAAAAATGTTTTTTTCTTTCATTTTTGTTGGTATCTCTGCCTCTTTCAGTGTTTCCATCAAATGTTTTTGCTACAGTGGGCTATCATACCTGCATTCCTCATGACATCATTTGGTACAGATAAATCATAGAATCATAGAACTGTTGAGGTTGGAAGAGACCTTTGAGATCAAGTCCAACCTTTCTCTTAGAGCTTGAAATCCCACCACTACTGCTAAGTCACTATCACTAAACCGTGTCCCCAAGTACCACATCCACATGTCTTTTAAATATTTCCGGGGATGGTGACTCCACCACATGTCTGGAGAGCCTGTTCCAGGTCTTGACAACCACTTCTGTGAAAAATTTTATCCTAATAGCCAACCAGAACCTCCCCTGGCACAACTTGAGGCCATTTCCTCTTTTCCTGAATGTTGTCCAGAATATCTTTACTAACCTAATGATCATGGAGATTCCCTGTCATCTTCAGCTTTTACAAAAGTGATCTCTCCAATTCACAGGAGTTTTGAATTTGTTTTCCCCTAATAATGTAACAGTAGCAAGTGGTAGGATGAGAGGATATGGTCTCAAGTTGGACCAGGAGAGGTTTAGATTGGATGCTAGAAGCAACTTCTTCACTGGAAGGGTTCTCCACCCCTGGAACAGGCTCCCTAGGGAGGTGGTAGATTCCCTCTACCTGGAGGTGTTTAAAAGACAGAGAGATGTGGTGCTGAGGGACGTGGTTTAACACCAACCTTGGCAGAGTTAGGTAACCGTTGGGCTTGATAATCTTAAGGTTCTTTTCCAACTAAAATAATTCTGTGATTCTGTGTTTTAGGCATATTGCTTTTTCATGCCTCAGTATCTTAAATAAATAAAAGTGTTTACTTTACCCAGAATAGAGTTGGAATGACGCTTTCCATGGAATGATACTTTCTGTGGAATGACGCTTTCCATGGGCTGTATTCTACCATCCAAGTATGTTTGATGTTTTCAAGATGCGAAATAATGCTGTGGCATGAATAACTAAACTCTAGTATAAGCAGGTAAGTTGGTAAAGTAAGGATTCAGAATGTTTTTTATGTCATCACACAGTGTGTGAGTGGAAGAGTTTTGTTGCCATGTTAACGGGACTCCCTGTGATGCTGAATGACTCAAGAGCTTTGATGCTACGGAAGAGTTCTCGCAAATGCCAACAAAACCTTTATACATCTCCACGACCTGTTTTCCCTGCTATTCAGAGAAAAATGGTTTTAGGGAACTTTTGAACTGCTTTAACTTTTCTTTATTCCTCCAACTGTGAAGCCAGGTGCCTTAGTTATTGCATCTTATGTCCAACTGTGCTGAGACTATAAAATCTTCTTGAAAAATACCAACTGTATATTATCTAGACGTGAAGCATCACAACATTATAGTGATTTGTCTTTGAACATCCTACATCCCACTGAGAAACTTTACCAAGTATTGAAAAGTTCTGTTGCTTGATGATTCAGTCTTGTCTCGCCTGCATTTTGGCAATTAGTGGTTTGGTGGAACTGAACAAAAAGTCATTCCTGGGTGTGAGGGGAGATGAAAATATGTTGGGAAGCTGCCTGATTTTAAAAACTAAAACTAGCAACTGCTTTGGGCACAAATTGGAACACAGGAAGTTCTGTTTGAACATGAGGGAAAACTTCTCTGAGGGTGCTGAAGCCCTGGAACAGGCTACCCAGAGAGGTTGTAGAGTCTCCTTCTCTGGAGAGATCGCAAACCCGCTTGGACATGATGCTAGGCAACCTTGATGATCTTAAAGGTCTCTTCCAACCTCAACAGTTCTATGGATCTGTGAATGCTCTGAGTGACCCTTCTTCAGTGGGTAGGTTGGACTGGATGATCTCCAGAGGTCCCTTTCAACCCCCATCATGCTGAGATTCTGTGATTGAAGCAAGCAGGAAATTTGGAATATTTAAACTATTCACTGTCAGAGGTGTTACCAAGGCAAAGAACAAAAAGCTAAAGCCATAGTTAATTTATTATAGTTTAACTTGAGCATCATCTGCAAACTAGATGGGGATTGATGTGTAAGTAACACAAATAGGAATGTGTAGAGTAGGATTCAATATTTTGATCTTTTTTTTTTCCTAATGGAGAAGTTTCAAAGGTTCCAGCAGTAGCTAGTGCTAAACACCCTTTGTCTCTGTGCTTTGATCCCCAAGAACCATCTCTTTTGCATAGCCTTCCAGAACCAAGGGGACACACTTAAAAAAAACACCCCAAAAAGTCTCGAAAACATTGTAGAATACTTGATCTGAAAACTAGGGCTTGAGGGATTTTGGAACAACTTAAATTGATGAAATATCAATATTAGAATCATAGAATTATTTCAGTTGGAAAAGACTTACAAGATCAGTGAGTCCTAACGCCACCATGGCCATTAAAGCATTAAAGCAAGTGCCATGTGCACATGTTTCTTGAACACCCCTAGGGGTGCTGACTCCACCACCTCCCTGGGCAGCCTGTTCCAATGCCTGACCACTCTTGCAGGAAAGAATTATTGTGCTGGTTTGAGGCTAATTGGAATGTTTTTTACTGAGAGAAATTGAATCCTTAGCTGTGAGAAGAAAGAGAAACAACAGGAGTAACCCGTATCACTCATTCTTCTGCTGAGAAGCACAACTAGTCAAAATATAGATAAGACACTCACTTCTCACACACTCCTCAGTTCTCAGTAGTTGTTGTTCTGCTTCTTTTGACTGTGGTGGTCCATGGCTGTTTTCTGCCTTAATTGTAATCCAACCTAACCCTTTATTTCCTCTAACCTCCTTCTTGTCTTTGTGACATCTCACCTCAGATCTCTCCAGATTTATCATGTGAGATATACAGGGATTGGTCTGGTTATTTCTGAGGGGAGAGAAAAAGGGGGGGAGGGGAGGGAGGTTTGGGTTGGGATCCTTCTGGCAGTCTGATTGTTTTGGAGGGATTTTGTGTTTCTGTATTACTTTTAACTTGTATATAATTGTATATTGTGTATATATATCTGCTTGTAAATTGTGCTAAGCTTCATTCCTTAACTTCTAGCTAGCTGAGTCTAGTCTGGGTGATTTTCATAGAGTAGGGGGTGGGTAACTCCCAAACCATCACAATTGTTTTTCTAATATCCAACCTAAACCTCATCTGGCACAATTTCAGGCCATTTCCTCCTGAGACTGGGGAGAAGAGGCCAAGGTCCACCTCACTCCAACCTTATTTTAGGTTGTCATATAGAGCAATGATGTCTCTTCTCAGCCTCTTCTTCTCTGGACTAAAACCCCCCAGTTCCCTCAGGCAGATTCCCTTAGCAATATTTACTATGAGGGCGATAAAACACTGGCCCAGTGGTGGTAGATGCCCAATCCCTGGAAAGACTCCAGGTCAGATTGGGTGGGGCTCTGAGCAACCTGATCTACTTGAAGATCTTCCTGCAGACTGAGAGGTAGTTGGACTGAATGACCCTTACAAGTCCCTTCCAGCCTGAGCTATTGTATGATTCTGTGCTATTAGCTTGCATATAAGTGATATAAGTGATGTTATATGAAATCTATTTGTTTTTTGGTTTTTTTCCATCTTTTCAGAGTGCTCAGTTCTACAAAGTTACCACGGAGCAGTACCAAAAGGCTGCTGATGAAGTGTCATCTCGGTTCAAGTAAGTCTTTTCCACTCTTCATTTTTGAGCCTGGCAGCTAGCTGAGTTCTTACCCACGTTAAAATGCACAATAATTCCCCTTCCCCCCCTCACAGATCCTATCAGTCTGTGCTGATTATTGAAATGAGAGAATTTGGAAGGATTTGGAAGCATAGCCATAAGCTGCGTAGAAATTAGATGCACAGTTAGTAATATACTAATCAATTTATATTTGATAAGATTTATGAAATAGCCTAAAAATACATTCCTTAACACTTTTTCTCTACTGGAGGACCAAAAATGCAGTTCCAACTTTGCTTTATAATAGTCTTCATCCTGTGCTTGCGTGACGTGAAAGGATTTAAATTAGCAACTTCACTTTGCCCTGAACAGTGAAGGTCAATTGAAATAATTTTTATTAGTCCTGAGGATGGTTAAATGAAGATATAGTAATTGATGGATCAGAGTGGCTCTGACCCTTAGCCTTGGTTGCTTCCCTTGCTGCTGGTTCATCCATTAGGTAGAAGGTTTCATTTATCATTTTAGTAAGGATACGGAGAGAACTTTTTACAACCTTTTTTGTCTCAGCAGTAACCAAAAAATGCTGGAGAAAATGAATTATTCTGTGATAGATTTGGGGTCTGTGGAGGGATTGTCTTTTACATTTGGGGTTTTGATGAACAAGAATAGAAAAGGCCTTTTTGAGCTACTGATAAATAAAGTTCTTAACTGTGAGGTAAGAATTCTTTTATCTCTTAATATGAATTGTTAAATATTCTCTAGTGTCTGTGTGAAGTCTTTGTGCTGGTCAGTGTTGCAGAGTATGGTGGCAACTGAATTCATCTGTCCCTTGAACAAGAGGGGCAAAGTGACCATTAACTCAAGGTGTGAGTTAAGCATAGTATGGAGGGTTTTCCATGATATTTAGGAAGCCCAAAATGGTGGTTTTCATTGTTGGTTTTTTTTTATCATCAGTCATAAAATTCCCATCAGGGGGCTATCTCTCCTTCCACTGTTAGTGGGGTATTTGAAATCTAATTAGTGCCTAATCTCACTTTGATTATTCCAAAAGAAGCTTTGGTTGTTATTTGATGGACAAGTTGATAGCTCTAGGTGGTTATTGTGGCTAGAAGTGGAAAATGGCTTTGGGTTCAGGTTTTTTCCTCCTGATATATAAATGATTTCCAAAGTAAATCAATTGCTTTGCGGTTTCTTTTATGCACAGATGGAGCTGGTAGATACAGCCAGGGCTGGTACTTAGCAAGAAGCAATGTCTAAGAACTTCAAGAACATTTTGAAGGGAAGTCTTTATAGTGGCCTTCCCATACCTGAAGAGAGCCTACAGGAAAGCTGGAGAGGGACTTTTTAAGAGGGCTTGTAGTGATAGGACAAGGGGCAATGGTTCTAAACTGGAGCAGGGTAGATTTCAATTGGACATCAGGAAGGAACTCTTTACTGTGAAGGTGGTGAGACACCGGAATAGATTGCCCAGAGATGTGGATGTCTCATCCCTGGGAGTGTTTAGGACTAGGATGGGTGAGGCCTTGAGTAACCTCGTTTAGTGGGAGGTTTCCCCCCAGCCAGTGGCAGAGGGGTTGGAACTAGATAATCTTTAAAGTCCTTTCCAACTCAGTTAATTTTATGTTTCTCTGTCTGCATAATCCCAGAAGTACTTTTTGGAGAGGGAAGCAGAGATTCCCCGCATTTGAGGAGATTGGTCTTCTGTTCATTTTTAGAGGCTAATAGTATAAATAGAATTCATATCATTGACTGGTCTTCACTGTAATGCCATCATGGAGTCATAAAATGGTTTGGGTTGGGAAAGAACCCTAAAGATCATGTATTTCCAACCCTCCCCTGCTGTGCTTTGTTTGCACTTCAAGCCAAATTTCCTAAATAATGCTTTGGAATTTTTCGATCAGTGTTGTGTCCATTGCTGTAAGAAACCAAAAAGAAAATGTTATGAAATGAAAAAGGTACCTGAAGTATGCTCATAAATTGTGGTGGATTTGATCAAGTACATGAAATATCAATATTCCTTTATAATTTAGAAGTTTCCCTTATATGAAATCCTTTTACATGCCATGTCTTTTTTATTGAAGGTGTAAATTCAGCAGATATTATTTTATTGCTGCCTTTTATATGGAACTTGATGGATAAATTATGGATGATTTAGTGAAACCCAAAGACTCTTTTGGTGTCACCAGGCACTTCTCATGTTCAGTTTAATTGCATGTAAGGATTGAGGACAAGGTTTCAAGCAATAAGCTTGTTTAATTGGCTGTAAAAAAAAAAAAAAAAAGCAAACCCAAAACACAACTTAAATAAGGTTGAACTGCTAAATTTTGTTAATGCATAAATCAATGTGCTGCGTGTCAGTGTGATTTCAGGTTCTAAGTGTGAGATTAATCAATCTAATTGTAGTACTATTACAAAATAGTCTCACTTTAAGTATATCTACAATTAGTTACTAGGTTTTATTGAGGTAACTAGAATGTCTTCAACTTTTTAAGCTCCATCTCTTCCAAGAGCAAAGAGTAGTAGATAATTACTTCAATATTTCCTGGATCTTCCTTTTTCTTCCACCATTTAGTCCCTGAAATTACATCAGCTGTGGCTTCATCAGGATAATTCATCCCATTAAGAGGGGAAAAAAATGAAGTATCCCATGTAGGCTTGTATCAGACAACTGGCAGATCTTCTGTACTTTGTCTGCAGTCCTTCTTGATGGCTGCTTATTCCCTTCTCCAGCACTGCTTGGATTAGACCCATGTTCCAAATGTTCGTGATAAATGTTTTATCTTGGCGAGGTCCTGATTCACATTGATCAAATTCTGAATTTATCAAATGGTTCATCTCTTTAAGACACTAATTCACATTGATCAAATCCTAAATGACCAGGTTCAGTCAGTTCCTGCAGTACACAAATCACATTAAAACAACATTACTAGAGCATGCAGCCTTTTCTAATGGAGGAGTTATGTTACCCGCAGTTACATTACAACCAGAATTATTATATTATGAAGATGTCTCTGTTATAATGAGAAGTTTACACAAGAAGAAAAGAATGAAACGTTACAGGAAGAGCTAGGCTTTGGGCAAAGATTTGAACTTTAACTAATCAAATTCTACATTTGGATTGTGGGGTTTTTTTCTCTTAATTTGAAGGGCTGGTAGTGGGAGATTTGGCAGCTGCAGTGGTGACATTTTATTCCCCCGTGGTGTCTACAGCCAAGTAACATCTTGATTATTCATTTAGGAATGAAGTAAGCAGATAGGGCAAATTTGACCTAAAATAAATGTTTTTACTTTGTCTTCTGTGGATTTTGAGTCCTTGTGGTGCATAACAGACTTCATAGCTGTGCAGTAGTGCTTTTTCCAAGACACTTTGCCATTTGCTTCCTGCTCCACTACTCTCTTGTAGAAAACATGAAGCTGCTTGCTGCTGGTTTCTTGGCCAAAACATAGTCTTCAGCCAGCCAGGCTGCTGGAGAATCCAGGTCCTCCTTGGGGATCAGCTGTTCGTTTTGGTGGTGTTTGTGTCAAGTAAAGCAAGTGTGAGGTTTTCCCCAGTAGCTCCGTGTGTCACTTCAGTGTCACTTCCAAACTCTTGTGTCTACAATGAAACCAAATTCTGGATCTTGTGTGTCACAGAACCATGGAATGGTGGGAGTTGGAAGGGACCTCTGGAGTTCATCTAGTCAAACCCCACCACCACTAAAGTAGGGTCACACAGGATCGCAACATCCAGATGGGTTTGGAATCTCTTGAGAGAAGGAGATTCCACAGCCACTCTGGGAATCCTGGGCCAGAGTTCCAGCATCCTCACAGCAAAGAAACTTTTCCTTATGATTAAGTGGAACTTCCTTGTTCCAGTTTGTACTTATTTCTCACTATCTTGTAACTGGGCACCACTGAGAAGATTGTGGTCCCATCTTCTTGCCCCTGCGCTTTAGCTATTGATAGCATTGAGAAGATCCCCTCTCAGGCTGCTCTTCTCCAGGCTACACAGCCCCAGGTCCCTCAGCCGTTCCTCACCAGAGTGATACTCCAGGCCATCACAGTGCAGAGGCTCTATTCTGGAAGACTCATTTCAAACCCTTCTGAACACCGTCCTGTGCAACCTGCTCTTGTGGGGGCATGGGACTAAATGATCTCCAGAGGTCACCTCCAACTCCTATCATTCTATGACTCCTGGATGAAATTAACAAGCACTAACAGTTTTAATCATCTTTGCATCATCTGGATGCTTGGGTGTTTATTCTGAGTTACACATTTGATTTCACTGTGAGACTTTTGTTCATGAACCTTCCCATCAGGAGGAATGCCTCTGGGAACTGGAAGAGCTTGTTTTATTAAAGTCAGAAAGGGTTAGGATTTGGTGCTTTGCTCAGTACAATCTTCACACATTGCAGATGTTTTAGAAACACTAACAAACCAAGTCAATATGTTTCACATGACCTTCGATCATCTCCAGTGCTCTGATCACTGATGGGAGTGAGGGCACTATGATGGCCAGGCAGCAGGCTATTACAACCCTGAAGATATGTTCAGCGGGGGGGGTTGATTCAGAGTAAAGTAAAGGGAACAAATGATGCTTATCTGTAAATACTGAGAAACATCGAGAGTACTTCCTCTAAGTTGTCTTCCAGCTCATGTTCTTTTGAACTGGGAAAGGCAGTTTGTAATGAAGCCACATTGAATGTGTACTGGTGACATTTGGATCTCCAAATACAACTGTCTCACAAAGCAGTGATGCCAATTTTCTGGACATTAAAAGGAAAAAAAACACAAAAAAAACAGTCTTGAGAGAAAATAAGCTTTTTTAATGACAGCATTAGATTTAGACCAGGGAAGTCACAGAGTTGCAGGATGACAGGTTGGAAGGGACCTTTGGAGATTGTCTAGTCCAACCTTCCCTGCCAGAGCAGATTCACCTAGAGCAGTGGGTTTATTTTACTGTTCTCATTACCCTTCCAATGTTGGGCACATATAGTGACTTTTAAGGGACTCTTAGCACTGTCTGTAAATAGCAATGTTGATAGTTCCTTAATGCAGATATCTTCAGTAGCTATCATGTTGTACTTACATGGTGATGTAACATAGAAACGCTGCTCTCATGAGACCTTACCTGGAGTAATGTGTTCAACTCTGGAGCTCCCAAAACAAGGACAAGGAACTGCTAGAGCAGGTCCAAAGGAGGCGATGAAGGTGATTACCTGGAAAATCTCTTCTGTCAAGACAAGCTTAGAGAGTCGGAGTTGTTCAGCTTCGAGAAGAGGCGGCTTATGGGGGACTTTATAGCAGCCTTCCACCATTTGAAGTGGCCTACAGAATAGGTGAAGAGGGACTTCTTAAATGCATAGTGACAGCAGAAGGGGTAATGGCTTCAAAATGGAAGAAGCTTGATTTAGATTAGACATTAAAAGGAAATTCTTCTCTGTGAGATTGGTGAGGCACTAGAACAGGTTGCCCAGAGAAGTAATGATGGCTCCAACCCTGGAAGTGTTCAAAGACAGGTTGGATGGGGGAAGGAGGTATCCCTGCCCATAGCAGGAAGGTTGGAAGTAGATGATCTTTAAGGTGTCTACCAACCCAAACCATTCTATGATTCTATGTATTCATGCAAACAGTTTCTGCCTTCTTTCTGCTTGCGCAGATCCAATGGTGATAAACTTTCTATTTTCTAGTTGCTACCTTAATTAGCATTAAATGCTTTTAATGCCTAGAGTTCAAAGTACAGATTATAGTTTATCTGTGAAGTACTACATAATATTTTCCAAGTAACAGAAAATAGAGAGCCGTTTAGAAATCCTTGGACAGAGCCTGCAGACTTGCCACCTTCTAGCCGAGCTCCCTTTGCTCAGCCCAAAATGGTGGACTCAGAATAGAAACATCCTAGATTAATCTTGTCTCTTAAAAATACAGCATGTTTATGTTGTGCTTTGTCATGAAACAATCATGGATGCATTCCTGTGTGACCTGCCCTAGGTGATCTGCTTTGGCAGGAGGGGTTAGACTCAGTGCATCATCTCCTGAGGTCCCTTCCAACCCCCACCATTCTATGATTCTGTGATTTCAGTACTTTTTGCCCTGATGACACTGGTGCCGTAGTATTCTTGAATTGTTTTTCTATGTGTTATTCCTGAGAACAATGATCCTGAGTTGCCCACAAAATGCCGCAGATGACCTTAGGACTGGTATGGTTGTAATTTATGCTGGAAGGAGTGCATAATGTTAAATCCCATCAATGCAGCTTAAACACGGGGTTTTTCGTAGTGCCAAGGGTATTCAAATAGTCTTGTTTTTCTTTCTTTCTACTCTTCCACTCAGCCTTTTTGTTCCCCAAGGCTGCTCTGCTGTGCATCTGCATGAACAGTTGTGCTGACACCGTGCAGGGGGTGGCAGAGCCGTGAGAGTTGCCTGTGTTGACTTAAGCAGTGCTGTTGTCTGATACCTAACAGCTTTACAGGTAACAAGCAAAGTGTAAATGGTGCTTTGCAGAGTGGATATGATGCTGTCACCCCTCTTAGGTTTAAACCAGTCCCCATTCAGAATGCATAGAACTGCTTCAGATAGGAAGAAAAATTGATAGAGAGGCAACACATCTTTTTGATCTCCTTTATTTATCTTCTACATCTACAATCCTGGTCTTTTTGAATGCAAAAGGAGTAAAACAGAATCTGGGGTTTTTGCTCACTCCTTTCAACCAGTACTTGGTCCTGATAGACTTAGCTTAGGGCTGCCATGGCACAGCTCATTCAAGCAACATGTTTGACTTTCTACTACTGCTTTGTGTACATGATTTTGCTTTGACACAGCGTTCCCTCAGCTCCTGAAACCCTTTACACCATCCATGCCTTGTGTTTGCCTTTGAATTGAAGCAAGGCAGCAAGAATTACATATTTCTGCCTTTCAGATAGAGTAGCCCATTGCATCAGCAGCTTAGTTTGATGAAGGCACTTTGGTGGTCAGTAGTTACGCATCTCATTTGTTCTGCAACCTCTAAATGTATACAAGAAGCAATTAGAATATTAAAATTCAATAATCCCTTTGTTTAGCACATTTACCTATGAAATGACAACCACTTCATAAATGACAACTTTAGTTTTCCCTACAGCAGGAGAGATATTTAACTTTCTTCCTTTGATCAATACAGTCCATTAGGAGTGAGAGTCCTCAACAGAGAGGGATGAAATATTAATTGTGCACTTTTCAGCTAGATGCAGATTCATTCTGAGCGAAGTGGGAGCAGGGGATGCTGGCAGAGGATCTGTGTGTTTTTCTGTTCAGCCCTGTTTGCATGGAGATGTGTGTTTTCATTGAAATATTTGAGCTGTAATGTGAGCTTTAAACATCTTTGGGCAGGAGATAGGTTTGAAGCACTGACTGTGTTTTTTGAGCATTATAGTACCTCGAAAATTCATTATTCGAAATTTAGATAGCACATTAATTAAGAGGGCAAAGCCAGTTCTTTCCATGTTTGCCATAATCCTTCTTTCTCATTTGTTTCCTCTCTAGAAATCATGGCTACATTCATTAAAGCTCCCCTCAGGCTATCACCAGTTTTTCACGCAGATCCTTTACAGTCTGGAATGGAGAAAGGATTCTTAAATTTAATTTTAGTGAAGCATAAAGTCATGACTAGGAATTTTTTATTTTATATTAATTAGTACTTACAATAACAAAAGATTTTCTGGGATAGGTCTAGTAGGATAGTCACTGCAGAATTTTGTTATTGTATGATAGCAACAGGGGCACATTGCCTCTTTATTTGAACATCCTTTTCCTCTTCAGGTGAAACTGGTTGATGTCTTCAAAGGGGAAAGCACATGGTCATGTTTCAGTCCACCATAGGGGAACCTCATGAATTTCAACAAGGACAAATGTAGAGTCCTGCACCAGTACAGGTTGGAGGTTGGCTGGCTGGGAAGCAGCTCTGTAGATATGTGTCTGGGAGTTCTGGTGGACAAGTTCACTGTGCGCCAGCAATGTGTTCTTGTTGTCAAGAAGACCAGTGGTCTCCTGGGGCACATTTAAAAGAGTTCTCTTCCCCCTCTGCTCTGAGACCACATCAGGATTATTGAGTCTAGTTCAGGGCTCTCTAGGTCACGAGGGACAGGGAACAACTGCAGAGAGTCCAACAGAGGGCTACAAAGATGCTGAGGGGACTAGAGCATCTCTGTGAGGAGGAAAGGCTGAAGAAACCGAAAGCTCTTTACCCTGGAGAAGGGCAGCCTGAGAGGGGAGTCTTCTCAATGCTGATCAATAGCTAAAGGGTGGGGGCCAAGAGGATTTGGGCCAGACTTTTCTGTGGTGCCCGGCAATAGGACAAAGGACAACAAGCAACAAACTGGAACAGATGAAGTTCTGTATGAACCTGAGGAAAAACTTTTTTTCTGAGGCAGTGACAGAGCCCTGGAGCAGGCTACCCAGAGAGGTTGTGGAGTCTCTTTCTATGGAGAGATTCTGAATTCACCTCCACATTGTGATCCTGGGCAACCTGCTGTGGGTGACCCTGCTTTAGCAGAGAGGGTTAGACATCCTTTACAACCCCCACCAGGCTGGGATTGTGTGACAGATTTGCTGTATTTTATAGACTCCCTTATGAAAGCAAGTGAGGGAAACTCTTCCTTCGTGCATCAGTGGCCAACAGCTAAATTGGTGTCTTCCCTACTTCCGTGTGATCAACCGAGTACTCTGGAAGTTGATGGATGCTCTCATTAAGGACAGTTCTTGCTTCTGGCTGCAGCTCCATGAGCCAGTCACAACCAGCAAGGACTGACCCTTCCTGAGGTGGTTGGCATGTCAGGCTCTGCAGCAGTACAGCTGGCTGCCTGCTCTCTTTCAAGGACTAAAGCCTCTTGTTTTAATACATTAAGCATCCTTTGTTGGGATTTGGTATAAACAGGACTAAATTATTTCCCAATTACAGCATTAAACCAAGGAAGGTTAAACCCCACAGTATCTTCTTTTTGTTATTAATTTGTTCTGTATTTGGTAATCTGCTGTTGCTGAGATTTACAAATGCCTTTTGGAAGGATGGAGTTTGCAAGTCCGAGCCATCTGTATGAGATGTCACAGCCCCCACTTCAGAGCACACAGCAGCAAACCTCTCTGTCTGAAAGAGAGCATGTTTTGCAGAGTTGGTGGTAGGGGTTTTTTTTCTAAGAAGCCTACACCTGTTTCTGGTCACAGGGTGAAGAATGAATCACCCATTAGCTCTACATGTTAGAACATGACACTTCATGTTGCAGGAGCTTGTGCTGTCTGTTCAGTTAAGGCCCCCAACTATGTAACCATACGTGACACAGGGTGGAGAGGCAGCAATCCTTGATCAGCTGCTAATATTTGTGCCTGTGCAAGCTGTGGGAAGGGAGGTCAGTGCCACCGACCTTTGTTTTCCCGTCAGAGCTCTTGAAGAAGATGAAGTGATCAAAGCAGGATGCCAGGACATCAGCACAATCTCATTACTTTGGAAGCTGCATGCACAGATGCTGCTGGTGCTGCGTCAGGCAGCACTGATTTACATTCCTCGCACCTCCATTTACAGCTCATTTGCTGCTACTTGTAATTAACCAGTTTTTCTCTATTTATTTTCCCTGCTTTCCAGTACTCTTGGGCTGAATCAGGAGGGAAAAAAATAGACTGCTCTGCTTAGGCTTCATCTGAGTGAGATCACAGTTGTAAAGCCAAAGTATACATTAAATATTTTGGGAAATAATATCAAATATTTGGGAAATAATATGAAATCATATGCTTTGTGGCAAAGTGCTGTCATGCTTGGAAAATAAGGCTTGTAAAAGTAGTATTAAAATGTCTTCTGAAGTAGCTAAGCTGTCTTGTTGCCTCCTAGTTTACATGAGATTAATTCAAAAGTAAAACTTTTTAATTGCTAGTAGTAAAAATTATGACTGGGTTGGAAAATCGTAGCATCTGGCAGGTACATTGCACTTACCTTACTCTGTAGATAAATGGTAAAATGATGTAAAAAGACTAAATGGTATTAAAATTATTCATTTTTAGCTACTGTGGGAAGGAGGTAAGATATCAGGCACAGAGAGAACAGGTTGTGACAGTTTGGGAGTTCCCCGCCCCCCACACACTTTGTAAAATCATCCAGACTAGACTCAGCCAGCTGGAAGTTAAGGACTGAAGCTCTATTTACAGCTTAGCACAATGTACAAGCAGATAGATACACAATAGACAGCAATATTTACAGAAATATACAAGTTAAAGGTAATACCAGTAACACCCCTCCCAGAAATCAGAGTCCCCAGGAGGGGCTCCCAACCACCCTTCCACCTTCTCCCCACCCCTATACCTTACCCCAAGGTTTGCCTTACACGCAAGGTGAGTTTGGAGGANCCCTTGCCCTGCTGGCCACGCTTCAAACCAGCACACAGGTATGACCTGGTTACTCCTTCTCTGAGCACATCTGTGCTTCTAATTACAAATTATCTTCCAACTTGTTGCTGCTTCGTTTCCGTTTTAAAAGCATTTTGTGCACCCGTAGAGGTGAGGGCTTGACCTGCTGGAAAGCAGCTCTGCACAGAAGGACCTGAGAGTGCTGGTGGACAAGTTCACCATGTGCCCTCATGAGGGGAAAGCCCAATGGTGTGTTAAGAAGAATGTGACCAGCAGGGGAAAGGAGGTTCTCCTTCCCCTCTGCTATGCCCTAGTGAGGCCATGTATGGAGTATTGTGTCCATTTCTGGGCTCCCTAGTTCAAGAGAGACAGGGAAACACTGAAGAGAGTCCAGCGAAGGCTATGAAGATGCTAAGGACACTGGAGCCTCTCTGTGAGGAGGAAAGGCTGAGAGCCCTGGGATTGTTTAGCTTGGAGAAAAGCAGAATGAAAGGGGATCTTCTCAGTGCTAAAGGGTGGAGAGCAAGAGGGCAGGTCTAGACTGCTCTCAGTGGTACCCAGTGATAGGAGAAGAGTCAGTGGGCACCAACTAGAACACAGGATCTTCTACTTAAACATGAGGAAAACCTTCTTTCCTGTGAGGGTGCTGGAGCCCTGGAGCAGGCTGCCCAGAGAAGTTGTGGAGTCTTCTCTGGAAAGATTCCAAACCCACCTGGACATTGTGATCCTGGGCAACCTGCTGTGGGTGACCCTGCTTTAGAAGGGGGCTTGGACTACATAGTCTCTAGAGGTCTCTTCCAACACCCATCGTTCTGTGAATCTCAAAATATCTGAAGACCAGAAATGCTGCTGGCACCAGAACCAGGTTACATTTATTTTATATTGGTCCCCACATGTTTAAGGCTCAGCATCTTGCAGATACTGGCAGTGCAAAGCTGTACCTGGCAACATCTGGAGGAAGGTCTGCCACAGTTATTGACATCTGGAAGGGTAGTACCCAGGAGGTGGCATGGAATTATCACATCAGTCCTTTGTTTTGATAAAGGAGGAGCTTCACATCCTTGTTGCCATTCTGTGCTGCTAGCAGGCTCCAACCACATACAAAAAAAATCTGCCAGGTTGCACTTGATTAACTCTTTCATTTTTGCTGAGAAGAACAAAACCATGCAGCAGGCAGTTGGCAGCAGGTGCACTGCATGACTGTTGGATCCTGGAGAAGCCTTTCTGGGCCTGCTTAAGAATTATGCTTTATTTCTATATTGCAATGCCTAGTAATTTGCCTGCCTACTGTAAAATTAGCTTTAATTAATCTGTCTATGTGATACTGTAATAAAACCAATTAAAGGACTCGTACAGATGTGACAGAGACCTGTATAGGTGTGGCATAAGTGCATACAGTTGTCAGTTGTCTCTTAAGGTTTGGGGAATTGACTTAAGGTCAAGGGTTAATGTGTGCCAAATCTGAGTCTAAAATTAAGTGGTTAGTGACTGCCAGATATTAAATAAAGTTTATAGACCATTCTTTCAAATACAGAAGATAATTTTTCGTTGACCTGATTGATTTGGGTCACATTTACAGGTCAAAGGTTGTAACAGTTCCCAAACTTCTGGTTTCCACTTTAACTGGGATCAAGCAGTGATATTTTGTCTTTCTTTGTTGATGCTACCAGCAGCACTTCCAGCATGAGATAACTTTGTTTTTTTAATACCTTGTTTTATTTAAGTAGTTCCATTCTCTAGGAGTTGATAAAGGCACCAGAAGGAACATTATGAATCCTTCTCCTGTGAGCATTGCTACTTCTTTCTACTTTCAAACTTAGAGAGTTTATCAATTATTCTCTTTTGATCAGAGAAGAACGGACAACTTTAATAACTGAATTGTAAACAGTAGTTTCCTAGGACCAATTTTAGCAATGACTATGGCTATGACCATTTACAAAGGCATGGAGTGACAGGATGAGGAGTAATGGCTTCAAACTGGAAGAGGCTCAATTTATGTTAGACATCAGAAAGAAGTTCTTCCCTATGAGGGTGGTGAGACACTGGAACAGGTTGCTCAGAGAAGTTGCGGAGGCTTCAAGCCTGGAAATGTTCAAAGCCAAGTTGGATGAGGCCTTGAGCAACCTGGTCTAGTAGGAGGCTTTGGAACTAGATGGTCTTTAGGGTCCTTTTCAACTAAAAACATTCTATGATTTGGAAATTACTTCCCTGAAGATACAAGTCTCTTTTTAGCTTGAAATTTCTGTCAGGCTTTCAATTTGGGCATCTTCAAACACAACTGTGGAAGTCAATTAATGAATCGGGTCACTCTACACCTATTCACAGACAACTGGTGTGACTGTACACACTTCACATAGAGTATTACACCTGCCTTGTGGGAGACCAAAACTCTGATCCACTGACTGCAAAATCCCAAGTTTTAAGAGGACCTTGCATCTAGTGGCTTGTAGGAAATGAGCCCATTGCCTTTAGATGTTTAATACTGCATTCCTGTGATGTGTTAGCCATGGAGCTAAGGCTTGGCCCTGTTAGTTGGGAGTGCTCAGGTCCAACAAGATAATCTGACTGCCTAGCAGAAAAGTCAATATTTATTTATTTCCCTTGAAATACTCTGCTGTCCTTCACTGGAATTTTTTTTTTCCTGATGTTCTGCCTGGATTTTCTGTATAATCTCTCCTATTGTTCTCAATGCAAAATTATTTACTGAATGGGCTTTTTGATCGTCACTGCATTTTTAAAGCATGAGTCTTGACATCTGTAGGAGAAAATGCATATATTAGTCATGAATCACAGAATGAAGGAATCTTGGAGATCATCTACTTCAACCTCCCTGCCATGGGCAGGGAAACCTCTCAAATAATAGACTTGGTTCCACAATACCTCATCCAACCTGACCTTGAAAAGCTCCAGAGAGAGGCAGCCACAACTACTTGGGGCAACCTATTCCAGAGTCTCACCACCTTGTACTTCTTCCTCACGACTTTGAAGAGGGGATTTGCTAAGTAATTTTGGTTTGCTTTGTCAGAAAACATTTTGACTTGTGTAGATGTGACCTGGTATTAGAAACATCAAAATAAAAACATCTTCTAAACCTAAAAGAATGTATGAAGCCACAAAGCTGCTCAGTAGGAGAACTTTTTCCCCAGTAGTGTTTATAGAGCAGGTAAACATTAGTAGGGTTTGTCAGTTAAGTGCTGTGTGTCTCTATAGTGCATCTATAAGTGGCATTGGAAAACTTCGCAATGTTTTTAGGCCTTCCAGTACCTGAAGAGTGCCTGCAAGAAAATTTGAGAGAGAGTTTTTACAAGAGCTTACAGTGATAAGATGAGAAGTAATGGATTGAAGCTTGAAGAGGAGAGATTTAGACTGGGTATTAGGAAGAAATTCTTTACAGTGAGGGTGGTGAGACACTGAAACAGGTTACCCAGAGAGGTTGTTGGTTCCTCCTCCCTGGAGGTGTTCAAGGCCAGGTTGGACAAGGCCTTGAGCAACCTAGTGTAGTGGAAGGTGCCCCTACCCATGGTAAGGGAGTTGGGAATATATGATCTTTAAGGTCCTTCCAAGTGAAACCATTCTATGAGCCTATGAAATAAATCATAAAGATGCACTCTCACTGTCCTCCACCTTTCCATTTATCCACCTGCAATATGAAGCCAAAGCATAGTCCTGAAACATTTAAAACACACATTAAAGCCTGGGGAAAGGAACTGAACAAAAGAGATAAAACTAATAAGTGTGTCTTCAAGGAGACCACTCAAGTGCCACATCTGTGGCTATAAACTTTATTAAGATGGACTCTCCTGTCAAGGGTGTGCTAAGATGGATAATATTGCATTGCTGGTGCTGCACTGTGCCATGTGCATTCCTGGAAGCTAAAGACAATCAGAATCGAAAGGTTCTGTGGGACAGGCTTTATAGATCAGTGTGTAGCAGACTACCTCTCTGTCTACCCTGCTTTACTGTTAGTGAAATCTTGCTCTTGCATGAGCTGATGAAATGCAGTCCCTCTTCTTCCATCACATGGATTATTTTCCCTCTGCCTTGACTGCACATAGTAATTTGGCCAAAAATGCATTTTAACCCTCTCAATAAAAATGTGCAATCAATGTAGATTTTGGAAACAAGTTCTTTAGAGATAAATACACTGTCAGATGAATCCATCTCTCTACTAATTCAGATCACCAGCTCTTTCCTTCTAATCCTTTTCATAGAATCATAGAACTGTTTCAATTGGAAACGACCTCTAAGATCATCGAGTCCAACTGTCAAGCTAAGTCCACTGTGGCCATTAAACTGTGTCCTGATGTGCCATGTTCACACATTTCTTGAACACCTCCAGCAAAGGTGACTCTACTACCTCCCTGGGCAATGTTTTCCAGTGCCTGGCTAGTCCTTCCATAAAGGATTTTTTCCCACCTCTTCTCTGCTAAATGTTTTAGATCATTTTATGTAGATAAATTCGAGACACTTTTCTGGACAGTCTGCAAAAGAGGTTTTGGTGGCTCTTGGAGAGAATTGATTAAGGATAACACAAGAGGAAATGGCCTCAAGTTGCACCAGCAGGAGTTTAGAGTGGATATTAGAAAAAAGATTCTTTACTGAAAGAGTGATCAGACATAGGAAAGGACTGCCCAGGGAGGTGGTGGAGTAACCATCACTGTCAGTGTTAAAAAAATGTTGTAGACACGGCACTTTGGGACATGGTTTAATGGCCATGGTGGTGTTCAGTGGACAGTTGGACTTGATGATCTTGGAGGTCTTTTCCAACCTTTGTGATTCTGTGATTCTATTCTGTGATAATGCTAATGTATGTAATGGCTCTATCCCAATTTCTGTTTGTTTTAAATTTCCTAATTTCAAACTTGGGGACTTGTAATTATTCTATGGTTCACACAGCACATCATTGCATGGTGTGGAAGTTGTCTTCAAGTTCCTCAGTACCTGGTAAACTTAATGTTCAGGCAGACAGTATCATTGCTGCTTTTTGGATCCTTGTAATACAGATATGTGAAGGTCAGACTCCACCATCACCCTCTTCTTATTGTGCTTTGTAAACTGATTGTTTTCACATTATGAAATGTGAATTTCACATTAGTACAGACTGGAAGAGTTGAGGCTGTTCAGTCCGGAGAAGAGTAGGCTCTGAGGTGACCTTATTGTGGCCTTCCAGTATCTGAAGGGGGCCTACAAAATAGCTGGAGAGGGATTTTTTAGGATATCAGGTAGTGACAGGACTAGGGGGAATGGAGCAAAGCTGGAGATGAGTAGATTCAGATTGGATGTAAGGAGGAAGCTCTTCACCATGAGAGTGGTGAGACCCTGGAATGGAAGGTGCTTGAGGCCCCATCCCTGGAGGTGTTTAAGGGCAGGTTGAATGAGGCTCTAGCCAGCCTGATCTAGGGTAGGGTGTCCCTGCCCATGGCAGGGGATTGGAACTAGATGATCCTTGTGGTCCCTTCCAACCCTAGCTGATTCTATGATTCTGATTCCTCCTTCTCCTTAAGAGAATGTGTGTACTACTGAAATAAGTGCCCTACACTGCCCTAGTGAGCCCACTTCTGGAGTATGGGGTTCAGTTCTGGGCTCCCCTGTTCAAGAGAGACAGGGAACTACGAGAGAGAGTCCAGCCTGAAAGGCCTGGAGATGTTTAGCCTGGAGAAGAGTAGCCTGAGAGGGGACTTTCTTGGTGCTAATCAATATATAAAGGGTGGGAATAAAGAGGATGGGGACAGATTCTTTTCAGTGGTGCCCAGTGACAGGAGAAGGGGCAGTGAGTACAAACTGGAACCCAGAAGGTTCCGTCTGAAAGTGAGGAAAAACCTCTTGCATGTGAGGGTGACAGAGCACTGAACCAGGCTGCCCAGAGAGGTTGTGGAGTCTCATTGTCTGTTGATGTGATTTTGTGCAACCTGCTGTGAGTGACTCTGCTTTAGCAGGGGGGCTGGACTAGATGATCCCCTGACTATCCCTTCCAACTCCCACCGCTCTGTGATTCTGTTAGATTTTTAATTCAGTGCTTGAATATGAAGACCTTTAGTCACATAGATCTCTGCTAAAAGGAATATGGATAATTTGTGCTTCTTACTACAGTTCCTCAAACATCAGACACGTTTTCCTGGGCTCTTTATTTTGCTTGTGAAAATTCCTATTGTAGTTCCTTTTACCCTTCTCAAGCTAGACTCACTGTAAAGGGTAATAATTTTATTGTGCATTGAAAGAAATGAGAAAAGCAGTTACTCCTTTAAAATTTCCCCTGCCACTTAACACAGGTCCTAGTTTCAAGCCATTTAGGAGATCCATTAAGCCACTGAGTTGCTCCTGTGCATGCATTAGTATTAGACTTGGTGTAATATGGAGCAGACTTGCTGTATCATGGACACATTTATGAAGATTGATAGCAGCCAGGGTTCAGTGTTAACTTTTATTGTCAAACAGGCTGCAGGAGAAACTGCCTCATATTGCTTTTGCTTTGATTTATGAAAAGGTTGCTGCATGAAAAAGACATCACATAAACTAGCTCTGCTGCCAGGAGCATTATAAAATAGGGCCCTAAGTAGAGCAAACAATAACTAACTATAATTATGTTCATTATTGTCTCTCTCATCTCTCTGAACCTTTAGGAGGGTGCATGCACTGACCACCACGTCAGCTTTAAAGTGGACTTCCTTTCCCACAAAGTGGGATGAGCAGGAGACAATCCTGCTGGTTTATGTAGGCAGTACCCCCAAAGGAGACCTTTTTTCACTTTTGCCATGAAGAGGTCACTGAAATGTTACCTGCTCGCTGAAGTGGTGCTAGGAGGAGAGGGAGAAAAGGTCTTTAGAAAAAAATGCTGTTTCTCTTATGGTTTCTATCACTGTGGAAATTATTTTGCCCTAAATTATTGCTGTTCTCCTGTAAGCATTATTTCTGACTGTGTTATATTTAAACCCCTTAAAAATGAACCCAAAAATCCCAGCATGATGGCAAAGATCACCAGTTTTCATCTGTGGATGGCAAGAAGAATTAATTTCTTTCTCTTAGCCCAGCACTGTCCTATGTAAGGAGATGTGCTTCAGCAGGAGCAAGTTGAATTCTTCAGTTAGCAGCAATTAGCAGTAAAACTTTAGTGAGAACCAGTTGAAATCAAGGGCCATGACCTAACTGGGAGAAATGGTAGTGGTTGATCTGAAGTTTGTCAAACTTGAGCTACTTAAAAGCATTCCTCTACTGAACTACCTGAAGACCTTGACAGAAAAAGAAACAGCTTAAAAATCATAGGTGGTAAAGTTCTGAAACACAAGGCATCAATTCTGGGATCAGACTGAAGTTCCATTAAATAACCCAGTGTCTTCTGCTGCTAGCACACAGGAAATGTGTAAGGAGATACCTTTGTAAGATGTTGGAGCACAACGTAACCTTGTAGCCCAGAAGCCAGCTGTGTCCTGGGCTACATCCTCATCAGTGTGGGCAGCAGATGAAGGGAGGAGATTCTGCCCCTCTGCTCCACTCTGCCAATTCCCAGCTGTAGTGCTGGGGCCAACTCTGGAGTCCTCAGCACAGGAGAGACATAGACCTGGTGTAACGGAGCCAGGGGAGGGCCACAAAGATGAACCTGCTATGAAGACAGACTGTGAGAGTTGGGGTTATTCAGCCTGGAGAAGAGAAGGCTCCAGGGAGATACTGTAATGGCCATTCAGTACTTAAAGGGGGCCTGAAGGAAAGATGCGGACAGACTCCTTTTCAAGGAGTGTAGTGATAGGACAGGAGGTGCTGGTGTCAGATTGAAACAGGGGAGATTTAGATTAGGTATTATGAAGAAATTCATTATTGCGAGGGTGATGAAACACTGGAACAACTTGCCCAGAGAGGTGGTAAATGCCACCTCTGTGGAAGTGTTCAAGGTCAGGTTAGATGAAAGTTTGAGCATCCTGGTCTAGTGTTGTCCCTGGCCATGTCAGGGAAGCTGGACTAGATGACCTTTAAGGTCCCGTCCAACCCAAAGTATTCTGTGATTCTATGGTCTTTGTGAATTGGTGGTGATGTTTCCCTGCTATACCTTCCAGTTTTAAACTGCTTTCCAGGTACCATCATGTCTTAGAACTGTCTTGTTGAAGCATCCACCAATAGGTAGTAGAAAATGATGAAGTGAAATAGATAAAAAATACTGGAAAGACAAGAAAATAGGGGGGGGAAAGGTGCATGCTTGGCTTTACAATTCATCTCTATAATCAGCTCATGATTTGTTCATGGTGAGACGTGCATTTTCCAGAGTGGGATGCTAAAAGGGATGTTAAGGACATTATGGTTTAATATTTCTCTAACACCTTGTAGAAGCACATTAAACCTCAGGTATATTGCAGCAAGGTCCAACACTCACTTGTTATCAGCATATTCCCAGGGTGATTATCGCTCTTGGTGTGTGTTGACTAACACCTTGTTGTTGCAACCCAACTGATTATGTTTTGTGCAGAGTGGATGACCACAGCCTGGTGCAACATCTAGGAAAGTACATGTTGCCTTTGTAGCTTGTCAGAGTATATCCAAGCCTTTTTTGTTAAAAACCTTCATGCCCAGATGAAAAATAGGCATTTATTCTGCTATCTCTTAAGATTACAACCTTCAGTTCCCTCAAGTAATCATCACCCACGGGAGCAGCAACACTTGAAGTGTTCGACTGTGGATTGTTTTTTCCATACTTCTCCTCATAATATCTCTTATTTTTCTGGTCAGTAACAGGCTTTTGGGCGTCGTATGACTGGAGAAAATAGGCAAACATTTATTGCTCTAGAGAATAATATTTGGATAATAATGTGCCATGAGTTAGTATCTTGCAGTGCTTCAAATTGAGTGCAGTAGTTGACCTTTGTTATGGGTGAGAAATGTGTCTCCTTATTAAAGCACATTATATAGCACCTATATAAAGGCAAAAGTGGGGAGTTTAGTGTAGTATAAGGTGCTGTGAAGGTTTTATTGCCACGATTTGGGGGATGATCAGGTTACTGAGGTGTTTACAAAGCCTGAAGTGACTTGTGTGGCTCTTGGGAAATAAGTGGTGGTGGTAAATCTACAGCATGGTGTGCTGTTGTGTATTGGGTTTGTGCTGCTTATATGGGGTTTCGAACTTTGTTGAGGTCTGTCTGTATTCTTTTTGTGCTTCTGTATTTCTGCATGTGTGCTTCTGTATTCTTTTTGTTGTCTGTATTCTTTGTATGTGTGTGTCTTTTTACCTGTGTTATTTTTGTGTTAAAGTGATGCAACATTACTGTGAAAAATTTAACATAAGGACAAGAATAAAATCAAAATGGATAAAATAACCATTGAAGTGGATAAAATTATGGGTTTTTTTGCTAGCCTCATATAGAAGAAGCTTTCAAACTGTTGCAAAATTATTTTTTCTTGTAAAAATTAGTATTATATTGTGTTTTATGTAGCATATAATGCCATTTGATACACCCAAGTGGTCCTGGAGCAGCAGTGGTTGCAAGGCACTGGAATCAGCCACTTCTGCAAGAAATACCATCCAAAGCATCACTTAAAGTTTGCACAGACTATATCTACCTCCTGAGCTCTAGCTACATATGAAGAGAATGGTGATTCCCTTGCTGACTGCTGCAGCCTAAACCTCAACAGTGCACAAAAGCCCCCCATAAGTCCTAATAATAAGAATTGGCACCATGGGTGTTGGTTTGCCGTGATGAGCTTTGACTTCTCCACTCATTAACAGCTGAGTGAATGGAATCTTGCCAGTTTTCATTAAATAATTTTGGGGGGCAGAGTAATGAGACAGAGTTGAAGTGGTGCCACATGCAAACTCTAAATATAATTTGTGATCTGAATTTACATTATCAGGCAAGCATTGATATGCTGATCACATATGTGTGAAACTGGAGGGGTTTGCTCAGTTTAGAGTGAGCAGATTTGTCTCTGGTGATTGGAATTAGTTTGGGTTCTGTTCTGCTGACTAGTTGAATTGATTTATGTATGTCTGAGATAGGTGTTCATTGTCTCTTAACTTGCCAAACGTAAAAGCTGGATTTCATCACTGTCAGACCAAGAATTTATTTAATTCTATGTAAAATCACAGAATATCTTGGATTGGAAGGAATCTTTAAAAATCATCTAGTCCAACATCCCTGCAATGAACAGGGACGTTTTCAACTCTTCAACTGGATCAAATTGCTCAGAGCCACAAACAACCTAACTTGGAATGTTGCCAGGCTTCCACCATCCCTTTGGGAAATCTGTGCTAGTGTTTCACCACTCTTGTTGTAAAAAAAAAGTGTAGAGTGTAAATCCCCACTGACTTGCTTTAAAACCACCACCCCTTGTCCTGTCACAGCAGCCCCTGAAAAAAAACCTGTGCCCAGCTTTCTTATTGGCCCCTTTAAGCACTTAAAGGCCACCAGGCCTCCTTGGAGCCTTCTCATCTCCAGGCTGAATAATCTCAACTCTCTCAGCCTGGCCTTACAGCAAAGGTCCTCCAGACCTCTCATCGTTCTTGTAGCGTCTTCTGGCCTCACTCCAACAGGTCCATATGTCTTCTGTGCTGAGGACTCCAGATCTGGCCCCAGCACTGCAGGTGGGGTCTCAGCAGAGCAAAGCAGAGGGGCAGAATCCCCTCCCCTCACCTGCTGCCTGTGTTGCAGGGGATCAGCCCAGCACACGGTTGGGTCCGGGCTGTGAGTGCGTGGTGCTGGCTCATGTCCAGCTGTTAATCAAGTCTGTAGAATGTAAGTATGCTGCATGGACAGGATATATTCCATGCAGATAAAACTACTCCTTCCAGGGTGAAAATTGTAGTTGCCCTGTTTTCATAGAATCATGAATGGTAGGGGTTGGAAGGGGCCTCCAGAGATTGAGTCCAAACCTCCTCACCAAAGCAGGATCACCTAGGGCAGGTCACACAGGGACACGTTGAGATGTGGCTTCAAAGTCTCCAAAGAAGGAGATTCCAACAAGCCCTCTGGGCAGCCTCTTCTGGAACTCAGTCAGCCTTACAGTAAAGAAGTTTTTCATCATGTTGAGATGAAAATTCTTGTGTTCCAGCTTATACCCACTGTTCCTCATCCTGTCACAGGGCACCACTGAAAACTTTGAGACTGGCATCTTCTTTACCTCCACCCTGCAGATATTTGTAAACATTAATAAGATCTCCTCTCAAGCTTCTCTTCTCCAAACTAAACAGCCCCAGGTGTCCCAGCCTTTCCTCATCACACAGATGTTCCATTCTTTCAATCATCCTCATAACCTCCATTGGACACTCTCTAGTATATCCCTGGCCCTCTGGAACTGCTGAGCCCAGAACTGGACACAATAATCCAGAGCATGCATACCCTTGTTAGAAGTCAAGAATTTTATCATTGTTAACCACGTGCTTTATTTTACCGTCTTGGTATTCAATCAAAACTGTTCCTTAAGCTAAAAAAAATAGTAATGTGCATCTTAAATTTGGGTAATTCCAACATGTGGTTCCCTTGGCAGCTGCAAGGACCAGCTGTGTGTAAGGTACATTTGTATAATAACATCTTGGAGTACTTTTAAGGGGGTTTCGTTCTGGATTTATTTGTTTTGTTTTGTTTTTTGTTGAAGGGAGGGGAATTTTATAACTAAATAGTATTTAATAAATAGTATTAAATAAAAGTACTGAATCTTAACTTTGTCAGGGTTGCTGGGTGTCTTGTATTCATTTCATATGTATTCATTCATATTCAAGGTCTTGTAATGACAGGACGAGGGGCAATGGGTTTAAACTGGCAGAGGGAAGATTTAGACTGGATGTTAGGAGGAAGTTCTTTACAGTGAGGGTGGTGAGGCACTGGCACAGGTTGCCCAGGGAGGTTGTGGCTGCTCCCTCCCTGGAGGTGTTCAAGGCCAGGTTGGACGAGGCCTTGAGTAACCTGTACTAGTGGGAGATGTCCCTGCCTGTGGCAGAGAGTTGGAACTAGATGATCCTTGAGGTCCCTTCCAACCTTAACCATTCTATGATTCTGTGATTTGATGACTTGCTCATCAAGCTGTTTAGAGTATAAGGAGTGACAACAGGTCAGCTCAGCGGTTCCCATGCTTGTTGCACAATGGCTGGGAGTGGATATAGGGGATGTATGCAGCGATACCGTTTTACCTTCACACAAGGAGTGGAGTGGGGATTTCCTGTGCCAAATAGTGTGGATTTGCTTATAGTCATCATAGAATCATAAAATTGTTTGGGTTGGAAGGGATATTAAATATCACCTAGTTCCAACCCCCCCCACCATAGGCAGGAACACCTTCCACTATACCAGGTTGCTCAAGGTCCCATCCTGCCTGGCTTTGAACACTTCCAGCATTGGTGTCTCCGTCACTTCTCTGAACAATCTGTTCCAGTGTCTCACCACCCTTACTGTGAAGAATTTCGTGATGGACTCTTGCATTACTGCACAATTATCATTTGAACCCAAACGTGGTTATAGTAACCCCAGTATCTGCTACCAGTGAGTACCAGTTGTTCTTTCTGTGTTAGAATGATAGGATTGCTTTGGTTGGAAAAGGCCTTTAAGACAATCAAGTCTAACCATTACCTAACTCTACCAAGGCTGGCGCTAAACCATGTCACTCAGCAGCACATCTCTACCTCTTTGAAACCCCTCCAGGGACGGGGATTCAGCTGCCTTCCTGAGGAGCCTGTCCTGGTGTTTGAGAACTGTTGCAGTGAAGAATTTTCTTCTAATACCCAACTTAAACCTCCCCTGGTGGAACTTGAGGCCATTTCCTCTTATCTTATCACTTGTCACTGTGAAGAAGAGACCAAGCCTCATCTTGCTCCAACCACCTTTCATTCAGGGAGTTGCAGAGATTGAGGTCTCACCTCAGCCTCCTTTTCTCTGGACTAAACAACTCCAGTTCCTTCAGCCACTCCTCACTGTTATTTGGAAATGTCTGGAATTGTATTATCATTGTAAATATGCTGCTAGAAAACCTCACTGTCTGCCTCTCTTCCATATGCCATTGATGATTTCACAGATCCATCCCTTGTTCGCTTGCCATTCTCTAGGCTGATGAGATCTCATCCTAATATGACATCCTAAGAATCCGAAGACTCACTTTGGCAACTAGCATCCATCCCTTCAGGATTCAGGAAATCTTTTTCTGATCCTCATCCTAGCGTTTTCCTGTTGCATGGCTCAGCCAAACAAAGAGTTTAAGAATGTGCATAACTTGGCACATGCAAATATGGAATTACTCACTGCTTGAAGTTCTGCTCATTTTTATGTGCTTTGCCAGCTTTGAGATCATAAATTCTCTCTCTTCATCTCAGGGATGATCTTTCTTCCCTGCATGCAATAACTAAGTTGTTATAATGCAAGCTGTAGTTTCCACTTTGCTCATGCTAGAAGCCGAACAGGTATCCTACCAACAAACCAAGTGTTTTACCAGGTGGGAAACGGTCACTGAGTGTAAAAAGAGCATCTAAAAGGGTCAGTGGTCCTACTTGCCAGTCTTTGTTGTTAAGCCAGGTTTTTGTCTACTTACTCAACTTGGCTTAGTGTAGGCATAATTAAATGTCTGTCTTCAAGCAGTGTGTCTGTGAATATGCTGGAATGTGTCTGTCTTCTGCATCTCCATCTCTACATTTCAAAGGTTAGAATGGCTCAAATAGATTTTGTTTCCTTTTGGGAAGGCTGGATGAGAGATTAAATAAATGAGAGGCTGATAAACGTAGCCTGTGTTTTTGTCAGGATTTTAGGTGAAAAAATGTAAAACTAGATTACACTCACTACAGGAAGAACATTGAAGTCCTAGAGTGGGTCCAGAGAAAGTCAACAAAGCTGGTGAAGGGTCTGGAGAAGAGGTCTTGTGAGGAGCAGTTGAGGGAACTGAATTTGTTTTGCCTGGAGGAAAGGAGTCTGAGTGGGGAGACCTTCTTGCACTTTACAGCTCTGCGAAAGGAGGTTGGAGTTAGGTTGGAAGTTGATCACGTAACAAGTGACAGGATGAGAAGAAATGGCCTCAAGTTCCACCAGGGGAGGTTTGGGTTGGACATTAGAAGAAGCTTTTTCACAGAAAGGGTTCTCAAACACTGAGACAGGCTCCCAGAGGTGGTTGTTGAATCCCCATCCTTGTAGGTGTTTAAAAGATGCAGAGATATGGTGCAGAAGGGACATGGTTTAGCACCAGACTTGGTAGAATGAGATAATAGTTGGACTTGATGATCTTAAACATTTTTTCCAAATGACATAATTCTGCGAATATTGACACTGGACTTGATCACAAGTAGCACCATCAGCAATGGTAGCACCATCAGCAAACAGAGTAAGTTGTATTCTGGGTTTTGCAGAAGTCATTTATTTAGTGTCACTGCACACATTTAGCATTTTGAGTAGTAGAGCAGAAACGACTTGTGGTTCTTTTCCACCATTTCATCATAAATTCGTTAGGCAAATTCTTTCTTTTACACCTTGTGGAAAAGTCACACCATGTAGTCAAGTGTAAATAAAAGCAAGAATCAACTCAGCAGTCCTTGATCTTTTGCTGGCAGTGCTTCCCACACGGTAATTTTGAGGGCTCTGTGTGGGCACAGTTTGATTCTGGACTGCTTCATAACATCAGTTGTAGATATTCAGAAATCAGATCCGTGGAATTAACTTCCAAATGATTTTCAAAAGAACATAACCATTTGGTTTGTGCTTTACACATTTCATAATGCACTTGCAAGTCATCACCTACTTAATGTGTGAAGACAATCTTTAAAAATAATTTAATATCAAGAGTAAATTAATTTCAAAACTAAAAATAGTGGAGAAGCAGTAAGGACCTTCATTACCATATGGCCTTTTGTCTTCTTTTCCCTTCTTATCCTTTCTGCAACTTTTCTATACTACAGACAAATCCACTACAGACTACTCCTGCAAATCCACCCAGCAGAGATGCTATTGGAAGTGCCTGCCCACTCACCACCACCTTTTTGTGTCACGATGGAAAGCACCACTGTCTTGCTGCTGCTTCAGGCTTGTCACTTACACTTCAGCTTTGAGCTGACCTTCTCTAGGTCTTCTCAGCTAGGTTTACATTCCACTCATGCTGATTCTTTATGCAGAGTGTCTCAAGCATGGCCTCTCTTGTCCATCTGCTCAGCTAAATCCATCACTACTCAGGATACCAGTTACAACAATGGGGCAGAGGGGTTCTGTTATTTTTTGTTTGTTTTCGGATGGTTTGTTGGTTTTTTTTTCCTAGCCATGAGAAGTGAAATTATGCCCTGATGATGTCTGTTGAAAGCAGTGCTACAGATGATTTGCTAACCCAGATTCACATCATCTACTTTCATCCCGCCACTGCCTTCCCTGTCAATGTTTGCCCAGTCAAACCTTTTCTTGTTTGAAGCTCTGCAGATCCCATTTCTGCTTCCTTGCTGTTTCCAGTTCCATGTTTACTTTCTCTCTGAACCACTCACTCATCCAGTTTCCAAACAAGCACAAAGATTCACAGTTCCTCAGAAGGAATTTTTGCTAGACATAGACAACATTAATTGTGTAACTTCGCACAGATACCTCTAAAAATCCACTTGGTTGTTCATAAAGTACTTGATGACAAATCATAGAATTGTTTTGGTTGGAAAAGACCTTTAAGACTATCAAGTCCAACCATTCTCTAACTCTACCAAGTCTGGTGCTAAACCATGTCCCTCAGCACCACATTTCTGCCTCTTTTAAACAGCTCCAGGGATGGGAGTTCAACCCCCTCTCTGAGGAGCCTGTTCCAGTGTTTGAGAACCCTTTCAGTGAAGAATTTTGTTCTAATGCCCAACCTAAACCTCCCCTCATGCAACTTGAGGCCATTTCCTCTTTTTCTGTCATTTATTACTAGGGAGAAGAAAAGAAACACCCTCTTTTTTTCCATTTTATTTCTTTGCATATTACCTAGCTCAGTTGGGGTCTGGTCACAGTGTGTCTTCTGTGCTGCACCAGTAGCAGTAAGTAGAACAGGTCAGGACATCATGTGCAGCACTCTCCTTGCTAGTGCACTGGATCTAATTGGTAACACATTCATTTATCATAGAATCATAGAATGGTTTGGGTTGCAAGTGACCTTTACAGTTCATTTAGTCCAACAGGTTTTGTTTTGGAGCTAACACTTTCCTGGACAGCACCAGGCATGGCCAGGGGATCAGCAGATGCTGGGGACCACCCCCAGTTTGCTATTTGGATGTGGATGTGCCAAGATGCTGATTTGGAGGGGAAGGCAAGATGAAGAGAGGCAGGTTGTGCTGTATCATGCTGTTTGGCCTTGGGCCCAGGGGATCATCTCTTGTCTGTTTTATTTAGAGGTACAGAGGTAGCCTGAGATGCCAGGGGTCACACAAATAAAACCAGATGCTATGATAGGTGTCAGCATCCTAATGAGGAATAAAATTAAGCCCTTGGTACTTGTGGCCATCTAAAGGCACTATTTTTTGGGTTTTATTGCTATTTTTTCCCCCTATATTTTATGACAATTGCCTGAAGTCCTGATCTGGTGGAATTCTGCCAGATACCTGCACAGCTGGAAACTCATCAGCAATTCAGATTCCTTCAGTCAGAATGTCAGTTTTATCACAGAACCTGCAAAGCTTACCATGGTGATTGCGAATTTCCTCTTTAGTAGACGTTTTGTTTGAATGCCATGAAGGGGCTCCTTTCTCAGTGCCCCCAGGAGTACAATAAGCTATGCTCTTTGAGAGAGGCTAGATGAGTACAAAGTTACCTTCATTAGATTTTTCTCTTCATGCTTTAGCATAGAATATTTCTTTTTTTCAAACCTCTCTCTCATTTTCTTTTGTGTCTTCCATCCTATTACCTTTATGAGATTGTGGTGCATCAGCCTGATGGAAGCGGTGGGTGCATGGCTCCCTCAGAGGTTTATTCCGGCACAGAGAGAGATTCTGCTGGCATGTGAGGTGCCTAAGGAGCAGCTGGGAAAGCAAAAGCAGATCAAGTAATTGTAAACTTAATAAAAACACGTCGTTACTAGCGTGCCACGTGGTGCATGGTGCAGGTCAGACTGCGGCTCCTATTGACTTTAGCTAAGAAAGGCACTGGAGATTTCGTGTGTGTTGATTCTGTAGAGGAGTTACTGACTTCCACTGAATGGAAACAGATCTGTTACGGTTTCCTGGCAGTCCTGGTTCACTCCTGTCAAGGGTTAGGGCTGGGCTGGCCACTAGATGAGTGACAGACTCTCTATGAGCCCCTCTGCTTTCCCAAAGGGTAGAGAAAGGGGATAAGGGAGAGTGAGTGATGTGCTGGCAAAGGAACTAAACCAGCTTTAGTGAAAATAATAGCAATAAAATGATACAGAGATAAACTGATATCAAACCCAACCTCTGACAGCAATGACATCACTGTCACCACTGATGCTGGGGGTGGGTACTGAGGAAGTCCCAGACTGGACGCAGTGGCAAATGAAAACCAGATTCAGGAGCTGGATTCTGGAACTATAATCAGGAACACACAGATCAAGATCAAAGGCAGAATGGACAGAGTCCTGATAATGTACCAGCTATTGAAGAAGAGGCTTGGCCCTGGTGATCCCTAAGCTTTATCCTGAAGATGACACTTGTGGGATAGAATCCTTTGTTGGTCAGTGTAGGGTCACCCTACAGGTGCCACCTCTTTCTTACTGCACCCCAACGTGAGACCTAAGATGTAGCAGTGAAGTTGGCCTGCACAAGGAGCAAGTCTAAGCGAGAACCTTTCTGCAGCCCAACCCTTGGCACTAACTCTCTCTGTCAGTGTTCTCACTCCCAGACGCAGTCGCTGGCTGTGCAAACATGTCCTGAACTTCAGCAAGTGCAGTTCCTAAGAGCCTGAGCTGAGAAGTCAAATCACTGACCAGAATTAGTTTTGCTCTAGTACAGACCAGGACAAATCCTGTGTTTTGTATTTTTCTTTCAGTTTAGTTATAAAATTCTTAAGTGATTTAAAAAAAGAAAAGGGGGGGGGGGGAAATGTAAAATAATGGGACACTTTCCCTGCCACAACTCCTAAAATACAAGTATCTCTCTCTGAGGACATGAGATAGTTCAGAGAAGGAACCTTCTGCACAAATCAGGGTCAGGTCTGAGAGTAGACCAGGCTGCTTTATCCATTCCATTTTTGCTACAAATTCCATGTAATTACTGATTTGGCAATATTTGCCTTTTCTTACAAGCTTTACCTTCAGGTTTTTCCTGAGTCCTGCTCACTGCAGGGGAGTTAGACTAAATGACCTTTAAAGGTCCCTTCCAACTCAAACCATTCTACAATTCATTCAAGGCCCACAAATCCTTAAATACTTCTGTAAAACAGCCCTTATTTATAGGAACCTTAGAGAAGTTCTTTGTTAGGGAGAGATTTCATTTCTCTTTGGAGGACTTTTCCTTGCTGCTGGCTGTTTCTGACCATCCAAGAGTCCTATCATCCATCACCAAGCAGAAATCAATCTCAGACCCTTTGGTGAGATTCCCATAATGCATGATGCAACCTTCTCTCCCAAGTGGGAGATCCAGCAGTACATGGTTTATGGCCAGCTAATGTTAGGCAATAATCTCATTTAGTGTTTTCCCCAAGGTGCAAATAGTGCATTAGAGTGGCGTAACAAGAACAGCTGATCAATATAGAGATGGTGCTCTCCTTCAGCAGATTAATCCATGAAAATGGACTCTGTTGACTTGAAAGAAGTGGCCCCATTCACATTGACTTGGCCTGGAAGAACAGTGGTCTGAGAGCACAGCTTGAAAAATTAGCAATGAAAAGTCATAGTGTGAAAACAAGCAACTGTGGGGCAGAAAGCAAAGTAGAACCATAGAACCATAGAATTGTTTAGGTAGGAAGAGGCATTGCAGATCCTCAAGTCCAACTGTTAACCCAGCACTGTGAAGCCCATCACTAAACCATGTCCATCAACACAACATGTACATGGCTTTCCAATCCCTGCATGGATGAGGACTCCACCAATTCCCTGAGTAGCCTGTTCCAGGGGTTGAGAACCCCTTTGGGGAAGAAATTCTTCCTAATGTGCAACTTAACCCTTCCCTTGTGCAACTTTAGACCATTTCCTTTTGTTCTGTCACTTGTTCCTTGGGAGAAGAGACCATCATCGCTAAAACCTCCTTTCAGGGAGTTGTAGAGGGAAAGAAGGTTTGGGGTTTGGGTTTTTTTTTTTTTGTCCCATTAATAAAGCATTTACTAGAGCAAGCAGAAAGTAAATGCACAACTGATAAAGAAAACATCGCAATGTCAAAAAATCTGACAGTTTCTGGCATTTCTTTCAGTAGAAACAAGACAGAGGTGGGTGCTGACATGCTTTAACAAAAGAGTTCTTCCTTGCCTCGATGGTGTAAAAGAAATAATTAAAACCCAGATAATGCACACGAGTTAAAAACAGTCAAGCAAGAGCTTATGTTTTTAATTCCATGTCTGCACTGTGGGGTGGTGTTTGAGCTGTTCCACTTCATTAGTCGCTTTTCAGGTTCTCCCTAAAGGCTTCTGAGCAGCAGGTCTCTGAACTTTTGAGTGAAGCTTCTTTGTTTAGCTGTGCTTCATGGGGGGCACCAGTCTTTGATTGTTGTGGCATATCTACATTTTCTCCTTTTTTTTGTTTTTAATTTGAAGAAACCCTCTCATAACGTAGCAGAGAGACAAGTTTACTGTGCAGGCTTCCACCAAAATGAAGGTTACTAGGAAAGAAGAAGTTCTATAAAAGAAAATGAGAGGCTGCGAGAGCTTGGGCTGCTTAGTCTGGGGAGAGAAGCCTAAGAGGGGATCTTATTAATGTTTATAAATATCTGAAGGGTGGGTGTCAAGAAGGGGCCAGGGTCTTTGCAGTGATGCATTGTGATAGGATGAGGGGCAATGGATACAAACTGGAACATGGGAAGTTCCACTTTAGCATGATGAAAAACTTGTATACTGTAAGGGTAATGGAGCCCTGGACTAGGCTGCTCAGAGAGGTTGTGGAGTCTCCTTTTCTAGAGACACCATCTCCTTCTCTAGACAGCATCTGGTTGCATTCCTGTGTGACCTACACTAGGTGATCCTGCTTTGGCAGGGGGATTGGACTCTAGGATCTTCAGAGGTCTCTTCCAACCCCTATGATTCTATGAAATCATCAGTCTTAGGTCTACAAAGGGTGTATATGGTACTTCCTCTTATCTTATCTTCCTTCCATCATCATGCAGACCTTGCCATAGTCAGTCAGTGTGCAGCAGTTTGTGGGCCTACATTCTGATGTCTAACAGGCTTTTGATGTGCTTGCTGATATCAGCAGAGGGGGGATTAAGGGAAAATCCTCCTCTGTAAGACTACAGACGTTTGAACTTCCTGATCATAAAGTGTGGGCACCTGGGACTGCCTTTTAATTGTGGTTTAGGTGTTTCACAGATGTACAGTAATGAATGAAGAGAGCGAGTAGGATGTTTTATATAGGTACATACTGTAAAATCAAGGTGACTTCATATTCCTTTCTTCTGGTACTACATCTTGAGTGACTGCCAAGAAGTCAGTTCCCCTAAGGAGCAGTGTTGTGCTTCACGTTTCACTGCCATACTTGAGTAAAACAGAGCTTTGCCTTGGCTGAGCAGCAAAGTAAGAGCAGAATATTCATCTGAGGATACTGTGGCTAATGAGTCTCAGGCTTTTTTACAACCTTATTGAACTAAAAACAATGTGGACAGGAATGGATGTTAGAGAAACCACTGCAAGGCATTCCTGGTAGGGTAGACAGGAAGATGTCCTAAGAAGGACAACAAAGTTGGTGAAGGGTCCAGAGCACAAGTCTTGTGAGGAGCAGCTGAAGGAACAGGGATTTAGCCTGGAGAAAAGAAGTCTGTGGGGAGATGTTCTTGCATGCTACAAGTCCCTGAAAGCAGGTTGGAGCCAGGTCTCTTCTCCCAAGGAACAAGCGACAGGACAAGATGAAGTGGCCTCAAGTTGCGCCAGGGGAGGTTTAAGTTCCCCCTTCCCTTAAGGGGTTGTCAAGGCCCAGAACAGGCTGACCAGGTCTGTGGTGGAGTCCCCATCCCTGCAGGGATTGAAAAGCCGTGTAGATGGGGTGCTGAAGGACATGCTTTAGTGGTGATTTGGCAGTATTAAGTTTAATGGTTTGATTTCATAATCTTAAAGGCCACTTCCAAGCAAAACAGTTATATGATTCTATATGCTAAGCATAGAGCTTGCACACATAAAGCAAGTGGTTGATTTCAAGGTACATGAACTGTAAACACATCTCCAAATTTTCATGTGTTTTTTTCCTACCATTAAAATATCTTGTCTTATCTTAGGTGTGAAAGCAGTTTCGCTGTGCTTTGATTGGCTCTGCTAGAAATGACTACCTTAAAAATGTATTTATAAAGTAAATGTCCTTAGAATTTCCATGGACATTTTGTCTCTGAAACACTTTACCAACCCCTTTACTTTTGAAATAAGCAAGTGTTATATTCCCATTTTAATTCTGTAGCCTTATCAGCATGGATAGCATTTTAGAAATCACTGCAAAAGACAAGATTTTTACCCAAATGAGACTCAATTTTACAGGAAGGACTACAGAAGCTTCCCTTCCTTTGGCTTCTGTGGAAGGCAAAAAATGCATTGCATCAGCCTAAAAGATGGCAAGAGCAATGAGTCCAGACAGTAAAGAAAACAGACGAAAATTCCTAAATAACTTGCACATCTGGTGTGAGGATTAGAATTGAGGTGATGGGAAGGAGGATGCGCTGAAAATAGAGGCTCTCATCAGATCAGCAAAAGTAGGTTGTGTAATTTGCTGATGGTAGTAGGGTTTTGATATTCTGGAGGTCAGCCCAGGGGGTGATTTTACTTCTATGCAGGAGCAATATTTGCTAAGTAGCGAGATTATTTGCTCCTAGGGCTGTCAGTAAGGAAGATTTCCTGTGGTTCTGTGACGGTTTTGTGTTGTAGGTGAGGTCAGATGTGTTTCATCATTGCTGAGATCTTCAGATAAAGATGTGTGCTCATATGAAAAATTAGATGTTCATTTTCTTTGCTAGCTGAAAACAGTACTGGATCAGGAGGACATTGCGGTCCCAACAGCCAAACTTCTGCAGCTCATGTTGATATTTGCATCTCACCTTACCCCCTTTATAACCCAACTAGCTCTAGAAACAGCCCTTCTGTAGAAATTCAAAGTGTTTTCCTTCACTTCTAGTATTTAATTTACTTCTTTAAGAATGACGATGTTTATAAAAGAGTTACACCATTCTTGGAATCTTTAGAGAAGGAAACCAAGAGGTTCTTTTCTCTTTCTCCAGGCGATACGAGTCTCACCCAATCTGTGGTGATCTGCAGGATAAAATTCTACAGTGTTACCAACAGCACGCTCAGGAGACCCTCAGCTGCTCTGCCCTGGCCAGCCAGTACCTGCACTGTGTCAATCATGCCAAACAGGTAAGTTAGAAATATTGGCACTCAAATAATTGTGGAACCACAAAGGATCTTGAGAACAAGTCTTACAAGGAGCGGCTGAGGGAGCTGGTGTTGTGTAGTCTGAAGAAAAGCAGGCTGAGGGGGGACCTTTGCACTCTCTGCAACTATCTGAACCGAGGTTGTAGACAGGTGGATGTTGATCTCTTCTCACAAGTCACAGCTGTTAGGACAAGAAGAAATGGCATCAGGTTACACCAGGGGAAGTTTAGGTTGGACATTAAGAAAAACTTCTATACCAAAAGGGTTATCAAAGACTGGACAAGGCTGCCCAGGGAAGTGGTCGAATCCATCCCTGGATAGATTTAAANGGAGGTGTTCAAGGCCAGGTTGGAGGAGGCCTTGAGTGATCTGTACTAGTGGGAGGTGGTCCCTGCCTATGGCAGGGGGTTGGAACTAGATGATCCTTGAGGTCCCTTCCAACCTTACCATTCTATGATTCTGTGATCTTGAAGGTCTTTTCCAACCATAGTGATTCTGTAATCAGAGAATCACTGTAATCAGAGAATGGTTCAGGTTAGAAGATACCTTTAAGCATCCTCTAATCCAACTTCCCTGCAACCATCAAGGGACATCTGCAGCTGGAGCAGGTTGCTCAGAGCCACAACCAACCTGACCTGGAATGGTTCCAAGGATGGCTCATCTGCCACCTCTTTGGGCATGCTGAGCCTAGGTCTCACCACCCTCAGTAAAAAAAAATTCTTGCTTTGACCTAGTATGGGTCTCCCCTCTTTAAGTTTAAAATCATCCCCTCCTGTCCTGTCACAGTAGCCTCTGATGTAAAGTCTGTTCCCAGCTTTCTTAGAGGCTCCTTTAAATACTGAAAGGCTACAAGAAGGTCTCCCTGGAGCCTTCTCTTCTCCAGGCTGACCAACCCCGACTCCCTCAGCCTGTCCTCACAGCAGAGGGCTTTCAGCCCTCAGATAATTTTTGTGGCTTCCCTTGCCCCACTCTCACAGGTCCATACTATAGTCATTTTGCTCCTCTGTGCGCAAGGCAGCCTGGCTGGGCTGAGAGTGCTGGAAGAAGACACATTCAGCTAATGGCTGTGGTGTGGTTGTTCTCTGAACACTGCAGGACAAGGACAATTGTCTGACTGTCTGGACAGCTCTAAAATCACTTTATGATATTAAACATTGGCATCATTAGTGAAAACTTTAAAGAGGATTCATGTGATGAAAAATAAATGTCAGTGAGATCACCCTCTCCCTGTCAGAATCACTTCCTTCAACATAACCTCCATCATATATCCTCTTGCTCACTTGTTAATGCACCAAGCCCCTGAACTCTTTCATTTCCTTAAAAAACCTACAGCCTACCAGATCTTCCTGCTCATCAAAATTTTTCCTGATGTCCAAGCCTGAGGCTTGCTTTCATAAAGCTTTATTAATTTTGGAGAGATGGTTGAGCCTTGCCCAGACACCCAGGCATGAGAATTGCATACAGCTTTGTCCAATTGTTGTCTTTGAGCACAGGAGCTCCTATGAATCATTCTAGAAAGTTTTCACAGAATCACAGAATGGCAGGGGTTTGGAAGAGACCTCTGAAGATCATTGAGTCCACCCCCACCCTGCTACAGCAGGATCACCTAAATCAGATAACATAGGAACGTGTCCAGGCAGGTCTTGAAAATTTCCAGAGATGGAGACTGCTACCTCTCTGGGCAGCCTGTTTCAGTGTTCTGCCAGCCTCACAGTAAAGAAGTTTGTTCTCATGTTTAGTTGGAACTTCCTACATTCAAGTTTATGCCCATTACAGATTCACAGATTGCATTGCGTTGGAAGGGACCCTCAAAGGTTATCTTGTTCAACAACCTTGTAGTGAGCAGATACACCTCCAACTAGATCAGGATGCCCAGGGCCACATCAATTCTGTTCTTGAATGTCTCCAGGGACAGGGCCTCAACCACATCTCTGGGCAAGCTGTTCCAGTATTTCCTCACTCCCGTTGTGAAGAATTCCCTCCTGATGTCCAACCTAAATCTACCCTGCTCCAGTTTCGAACCATCACCCCTCATCCTATCACCACAAGCCCTTCCAAACAGTCCTTCCCCAGCCTTCCTGTATCCCCTTCAGATATTGAAATGCAGCTATAAGGTCTCCCTGAAAGCTTCTCTTCTCCAGGCTGAACAGCCACAATTCTTTCAACCTGTCTTCAGAGGAGAGGTGCTCCAGTCCTCTGATCATACTTGTGGCCCTCATCTAGAGCCACTTCAGGAAGTCCATGTCTCCCTTGTGCTGGGTTCCCACAGTTGCACAGATCCCTTTCTTCCTTTAGCTGTACAAGGCTCCATGACATCTTGAACTCGATTTTATTTCCTTTAAATTGGAATGAAGGTTTGTCATTTAGTACCTGCTATGTCAAACAGTAATTGGTGTCTATATTTATTCTTTCTGAGTTTAGTGTGATTGTTACATTCCAAAATCCAGGCTAAAGATCCTGCAATATGGGTGGGTTTGAGGCATTTTAGAGGAAATTTCAGGGAATAATATTGAAGTGTTAACATAGTGCATTAGATTCTCACCATGGCTTGCATCACCTGGAACACTTAATTTACTGCATTTATAATGTATTGGTTTTTTAATTAACTAGAAAAATGTTATATCAATTACTTGAAGATGTTTAAGCTACAACCAAAGTTTCTATCTGATAGGAATTTCTTTAGAAGACTATGATGAGGATGAATTAATTCATGTTCAGAAGCCGTAAGAAAAGAAAATTGCATAAATCTGAGCATTAGGTTTAAACACCCTTTTAAACACCTTTTTTTTTGTTGAAGATCTTCACCCAAGCCTGTCAAGTAGTTAAAAGTGTTTCCTAAATGTTTCCTACTCTCTTTCACAAATGCTTCAAGATGAGAATTCAGAGAGGTTTCTCTCTTATGATAAGAGAGAAAGAGAAGCCTTTTATGATGGAAATATTTGCAGACAGGAACAATGAACATCAGTCCTCTGTATCTCATCTTCCATGTGTTGCAGCTGTAATTGCAATTATTTTTACTCACTGATTGCCCAAAAGTCCAGCGGGAAAAAAAAAACACCACTAAAAAACCACCAAAAAACAAAAACAGTTCCTTGGAAATAATTGCTAAGTGCTGCTATAAAATACTTCAAAATTACCTGCTACGTGTGCTTGGTTGGAAGGCAGCAGAGTGGGATAAATAGCAGGTTCAGAAATGAAGAAGTTAACTGACACTGGCTACAAGAAACAAACAAAGAAGAAATTTCGCTAGAGGGAATAGAGCAAGATATTGAAAACCAAATAAGTTAACTAATCCGATTTCCTGGCGAGGAGTCTGGGCACTTGTGCTCAGGCTGAGCACACTTTGTGCTTTTCATAAATTGAATTTATTGACTCCTCTTTCTTTCCTATCTTGCTTATAATTATCTCACCCTCTCTTCTGTGTGCTCCTTATTTCTCCTCCTGTCTGTAATCTCATGTCTCTATCTGTCCTTTTCTCCCCTTTGTTAGAAAAGCCCAGAGAGTCGTTAATTCAGAGGAGTTTGACACATTCTTGTATCTTCACTTCAAATCTTTGCCCAAAGTCATGAGAAGCCAGTGAGATGAATTAAACAATATTATTAATGTTTGCATTTTATTATAATGGTAACAGAGAGAAAAAAGTCACTAAATGGAGCCATTAAGGAGAAGATATTAAGGCTGTCTATGGCATTTTGTGTTCCCACTGCTAAAGTACCACCAGACTAGACATTGCACTACTGCAGACCATCCAGTGGCATTTTAGTCATGTTTTCTACTCTACATCCACTCATATGGACAAGGTGGCTTTTAAAATAGCTTTTTTTTTTTTTTTTTCCCCCCCCTTCTATATACTTTTCAACCCCTGGGTTATAAGGGCTCCTAATTCCTATATGGAAACACAACTAGTCTGTAGCTTAATGAAGTGTGTGCACTAGTTTCCTATTAGAACATTGCATTTCAGAGAGATACAAGTCTCTGCAGGCATGTGAGATTTGAAAGTACTTCAAAGAGTGATACCAACATGCAGGTGTCTGGCAGCCTGGCTACAAAATGTTGAGAGCAGTCCTGTGCAGAAGGACTTGAGGGTGCTGGTGCGTGAAAAGGTGGACACAACCTGGCAGTGGGTGCTCACAACTCAGACCCAACAATGTACTGGGCTGATGCCCAGCAATATGGGCAGCAGGTGAAGGGAGGCAATTCTGCTCCTCTGCTCTGCTCTGCTGATACTCTCCATGCAGTGCTGGGTCCAACTCTGGAGTCTCCAGCACAGAAGAGACATGGACCTGTTGGAACAGTGCCAGAGGATGCCACAACAATGATGTGAGGGCTGGAACCCTTCTGTTGTGAGCCCAGGCTGAGGGAGTTGGGGTTGATCATCCTAGGAAGTGAAGCGAAGGCTCTGGGGAGACCTTCTGGTAGTCTTTCAGAAAGCTGGGGACAGACTTTTAATCAGGCCTTTTTGTGACAGGACAAGGGGTGATGGTTTGAAAATACAAGAGGGGAGATCCAGACAAGATCAAAGAAGAAATTTTTACACTGAGAGTGAGGAGACCCTGGTACAAGTTGCCCAAAATGGTGGTAGATGCCCCATCCTTGGAACCATTCCAGGTCAGATTGTTTGGGGGTTTAATCAACCTGCTCTAGTTGAAGATGTCTCTGCCGACTGCAGAGAGGGGTTGGACCAGATGACCCTTAAAGGCTTTTTTCCAACCCAAACTGTTCTATGATTCTATGTTATCCTTCAGACTCTTCAGTCTTGTAACCATTATTCTAATTTGTAAGATCAGGTGGTCCTTAATCATGCATCTTGGTCAGAATAAAACCATTATTTTAGGCTCATCCTCCACTCATTTTACTAGATACCATCTTTCGGTGTAATAGAAAAATATGTAGAATTAGTGTTGCTGGAAGCACTGAACTGAAACTCAATAAAAGGCATTTTCTTTTATGGCCACCATTTAACACTACCTCATTTGAAGGCAGCTCAGTGTGGAAGAGTCAGAGCAGGTTCCCTTTGTACCTTGTTTAAGGAAAAAAAAAAAAAAAAAAACAATAAAAATACCAACCAAACACAAGGGGAAAAAAATGTAAAGACATGAAGTAAATTTGTAGGTGCTATTAAATGGCACCTACAGTTGGTAAAAGAACATTTAAAAAAGCACCAAAGTATAGACAAATCCAAGACCTGGGACACTCCCAGTTGTCTCAAGATGAAATTTTGTGGGGAGAAATATGCATGTGATGAACAAATACCTACAATTTCTTTCCGTAGGACACTAAATAAAAGCAACACAATTTTTTCTCTGATCTTTTGGGAATTTCCTGTCTTAACCTAGGCAGTGTTAAATTTATGTAAAGTTAATCTTCAGCTCAGCAATGGCTTCGAGCAAGTTTCAGTAATACCACTGCAGAAAGAGTCTTCCAGGTAAAGGAGCCTTCATCAGGTTACAGAAATCTCTGCGGGGATGCTGTCAAACTGAGACTGGAGATTTTGTTAACTAATAAAAGTTTCCCTTATTTTTGTTTGTAGTAGCACCCAAGGGAGCATAAAACCCAATCTTTTTGGTTTGTCAGTGTGTACTCCTTTACTCTGGATCCTGGAGAAAATTTGCCATCACAAGGACTTTAACTTTCTAGCTGCACTGTCATGCTCCCTGGTGCACCTCTTAAGTCTTGCAGAAACACTGCTTGATCTACTTGAATGGTTCCAGTTACTTTTTGGTAATACCATGAGAATTTGGTTAAGAACATGACAACAGACCTTTCATTCACTTTAATTTTCCCTAGTCCTAACTGACAACACCATTCAGATTCTCAAGAAAATGTGCCCTGTCTGGGCAGATACTGCTGCTGAAATACTTGAATCAGCTCTTTAGAATCACAGCCTCCAAGGCTGAAGGTGCCACAACCTCTTTGTATCTCTGTCCCTCTGTGTAATTACCTTTGAAGAGAAAATATTTTTTCTTATTTGGAACCTCTATTGATTTGATTGATATAATTATAGAATTGTTTGGGTTGGAAAAGACCTTTATGATCATAAAATCCAACTGCTAAGACAGCACTGCCAGGTCACCACTAAACCATGTCCCTCAGCACCACATCTCCACGGCTTTTAAATTCCTCCAGGGATGGGGTCTCCACCGCTTCCCTGGGAAGCCTGTTTCAGGGCTTGACAACCCTCTTGATGAGTCTCTCAGTGAAGTCCTCTGTAGATCTCCTGTAAGATTTCAGGGTTAACATTTGGAATTGCTCCTGCCATAAGCACTAAAACTTAGCAAATCACTTCCTACCACTTCTTAAGAGGACACTCATAATTACTGTCTTCCTCATTTTATGGATTCTGTAGGCAAGAACAGTAGATTGCCTTTGTCAACTTTGCAGTCCTCTGATGAACACAGATGGCCTTCAGCATGCTTTCGCTGCCTATCCTGTCAGTGTCCTGTTAGATTCCACTTTCTTTTCTCCTTGCTGATCTAGACAATCCATATATGTGCTTGTTTCTGCAGATCATCTCTAGATCATGGCAGTAGGAATATCTTAGTAGACCCTGGATACTGTCCTTGCAAGTCTGTATTTTCATGGTAGAGGCCAGGACTTCTCAAAGGATTCAAGACCTTGGTGGTAGAGCTTTCTGGTGCGGTAGGAGGAATAACTCTTGGACTAGTTGTCACACCTATGATTTTAGTTTTTGGTGGCCTGGCTGTGCATAGAAGGTGACTAATCATAGAATTATAGAATTGTTTAGGTTGAGAAGGACCTTTCAGGTCATCAGATCCAACCATTAACCCAGCACAGCCAAGTCCACCGCTACCCTGTGTCCTTAAGTGGGCGTGTACATCTACACATGTTTTAAATCCCTCCAGGGATGGTGACTCCACTACTTCCCTGGGCAGGGCAAGGTCAGTGCTACACATTCAGACTATTGAGATTTTGATTATGACTCAGAACACAGGAAGGACATAGGTAGGGGAGATAGTGTGGTAGGACTTCAAGATATATATCCTTGAGTATGTAATTGCTGGGAACAGAATTCATCTTATTGTAAGGTCAGACATTTTAATTTCTTTAATAGCCACAGCACAAGAGCCAGGATAGCATTAGGATGGATGAGAAGCAATCAGCACTACAACTCTTCAGGCCTCCAAATGACTGGCTTGTTGAATCCTCAAATAGCCTCATTCTGCCTCTGAGGCTTGTCTCTTTGATGGTGTGTGTGCTGACAGTGTTCCTTTTGCTGTATTTTAATGTAAAAACACCGTGCAAATCCTCAGAAGGAATTGTAGCCAAACTTCAAGGAGTCTTTGGGATAACTGATTTACTGAAAAATGTGTTTTCTCACTTTCTCTTCCCTTCCCCCCAACCATTTCCATAGCAGAGCATGCTTGGGAGAGGAGGATAAAGGCATCATCCAAATCAAGCACAAGACCATCAACTCTAATTTCAGCAGAAGAGCATTTTTTCCCCCCAAGAATGATATGACAGCCCATTTACAGGGCAGGCCAATAAAGAGAAGAACAGGAAGAACCATTTCAAGAGCAGCAGCCATCATGGCTCAATCAGTGTGACCATTTGAGAAGCCGAGACCTGTATCCTATTCCATCAGAAATCACACAGCTGAAGATCCTATTCAGTCTTAGTAAAATCCACTTATTGGTGATTGAAGGAAGGAAAAGAAAAGAACCTTTCACTGACCTTAGAAAGGAGAAATATCCTTCAAACGCTTCTATTTCATTGTAGAATCTCCTGAAAAAAACTTCTCACTGTCAAAAGCACGGGTATGTAACACTTGGTGTCGTGGGACTTTGTGAGCAAGTCAGCTGCTGCTCCTCACCATGCTGTACTCCTTGCTCATGTTAAGGTTTTCCTCACCGTGTATAATGACAAACTAAATTGTGCTCTAACTTATTTCACAAATTATGTAACTTACTGAAGTCTCTCTCCAGGCCTTCTGCTGGAATGATGTTAATGATCCAACACTTCAGATGTAACATGGCCTTTATTTACCCGAAATGGTTCTGTTGTGCTCCTCACTCCTCTATCAAGTACTGATGAAAATGCCTCTCTCTGTACCAACAATAAATACATTTTATGAACAAGACTGATGCTCCAGTCTGTCTCTCTTTCCACAGCATGGAGGCGGATGGTGTTCCCTCTGCTGCGTCAGTCATGGTTGTCCCAGCAGATGTTGTTGCTGAAGCTCTCGAGCACAGTTTCTTATGCATAACCAACCTTGCTTTCAGGAGCTTACATAGAACTGGTTTAATGTCTAGGTTTCTTGGTGCCTTTCAGGTGCTGGTTTCAGTGATCCTCATGGGTGCTTTCCAGCTCAGGATAGTCAATGATTTAAACTACAGGTCAGGTGAGAACCACCACTCCTCACTCTGCTTCTACCAACTGGTGTTACTCCTTTTGTTCTTGATGCATATGCATCTGTACATGGGTGTGGTGTCTCATAAAGGGGTCATGGTTTTCAGTTGCACCAGATGAGGTTTAGGTTGGATATTAGAGGATATTTGTTCACTGAGCAAATTCTCAAACACTTTAACAGGCTCCCCGGGGAGGTGGTCGAATCACCGTTCTTGAAGGTGCTTAAAAAACAGTGATGTGGTGCTGAGGGACATGATTTATCACTGCCCTGGGTGGAGTTGAGTGGTGGTTGGACTTGATGATCTTAAAGGGCTTTTCCAACCAAAATGATTCAGTGATTCTGTAACTGTTTTCTGCCACAGCTACCTAAAAGGAATCCATGTGATCCTTTGCTCTGATTCATGCCGCACCAGCATTCCCTTTCTTGAGAAGTACTTGTGAATGAAAAACCAGAGTGCCCAAAACTGCATCCATTTAATTGTTCTTGTTCAGACAATGGCTGTCACACCCCTCTTACCAAGTGATCTTGGAGGAGATTTTGTAGCCAATAATAGCACTAAGAGTGTCAACCAAACAGCTTGTCTGGAACCTTCTGCTGTTTATTTACCTGCTTCTCTAATTGGTTGCTTTTTAACTGCATCCCACCCTATGACTGAAGGCACCTGTGGATCTCATTTGTATTCAAATATTGCCAGTGACTCTCCCATTCTAATTATCAAGATGCTTTGTGAGTACTATTTAATTAAGGATGTTTTTTTTTTAAATGCTAGAAAAGAAGCTGGGCTTTTTTTATACATGAAGAAACTGTAGTATCAGGAGGAGAGGAAGATCCTGGAGTTCAATGTCAGGTGCCAGGTAAACTGCTTGAGAGAAATCATAGGGACAACAGTGACATGTTTACGTGGTGACTTGCTGTTGTGTTTACAAACCAGCTAACTCACAAGTTCTCTTTTATAACATTCTCTTTTGTAACAGGGAGCCAAGAAGCTGGCAGATCTGTCCTTGCCAGACTTAGAATTGGCAGCAGAATGCAGCACAGAGGAAAAGCAGATGTTTTTCAGGCCAGATGATTCTGTAAAATCAGGAGAAGAGCTATGTTGGGAAGGAAGGTTTCTGTTATTGCCAAATGTTCCTTGGTTTCCCATCCTGACAGCCTTGAGCAATGGGACTCAGTCTTGCTTGCTTTGTTCCAACTGTGTTTCAGGCTTCATTTGAGAGGTTGTGTTCTTTAAACATCTTCTGTATCATAAGTAGTGGCATCTCTAATGTGCTGCTTGAGCTTGAGAGATGCCGATTGTGACAAAGAGGGTGTAGACTTTAATACTGTCTGCATTGTGGACATCTTTCACCTTTAAAGTAGTGCAGCAGTTCAGGAGTGAGCTTCAGTTTGCCACCTCTTCTGCCTGCACCACCTCTGCTGTGTACTTGCATCCTATTCTTTTCATCAGGCTTAGATGTCTTCATTCTCCCTGCTTGCTGCTATGGACATCAAGCAGGATACTGCTTGGAAAACAGAGTTGAGAGGTGATGGTGGACATTTCTGCTCAAGGAAGCAGTAAATCATCACAAGATTTGCCATCTTCTGTTCTGAAACTGGACTAATGATATTTAAAAAAGAAAATCAGCAATGTTTGTAGGATCCGAAGAAGCACAAGCAAGAGGACTTGTGTGTCTTTATAAGTATTGATTTTATTAATGCTGATCAATATCTAAAGGGCAGGGGCCAGATAATGGGGCCAGACTTCTCAGTGGTGCTCAGGGACAGGATAAGGAGCAACAAGCACAAACTAGAACCCAAAAGGTTCCCTCTAAACCTGAAACAAAAAAAAAATCTTTCCTGTGAGGGTGCTGGAGCCCTGGAGCAGGCTGCTCAGAGAGGTTGTGGATTCCTTCTCTGGAGAGATTCAAGATCCTCCTGGGTATTGCAGTTCTGGTCACCTGCTCTGGGTGACCCTGCTTTAGCAGGGGAGTTGGACTGGATGAGCTCCAGAGGTCCCCTCCAACCCCACCATATTTGGATTGTATGATCTTCACCTTACTGTTTATGGTACTGGGAGGAAGGAGAAAAAAATTGCTAGATCTAGTCTGATCTACATAAAGTTCTTCCAGCCAAGTCTTACCTTGTAGCTGAAGTTCAAGTGTGAAAATCTTTCAAGTCTCTCGCTTTCCACTGTTTGTTAGAATGGAAAACCTGTGGGGATGTCTCCTGCCTTCTCAGAAATAACCAGATCTCTCCAGGATAGCTGAACTGAGAGTTTGAACTCAGCTTAATGGATCCTGATCTCAGGAGGGATGATACAGGTGATGCTCTCTGGGTTGACAGATGACAGCATGACACTCTGCCCATGGTGGAGAACAATTTCAGGTGTTCTTGTTGGTCATTCACAAGCTCTGATCAGCTGTTACCAAAGGGCAGTTTCACCTGGGGTTTTAAATGGAAAAGCTGTTTTGTACCAGCTGAATCAAAGTGTTTCATTGTTCTTTGCTCAGTGCCCATGGAACATATCACAGGTCTCTCAAAGGTGTCAAAATAATCTCTGCTCTCCTACTCTCATGTAATTTAGCGGTGTTAGACTCTTTCAGATACTAGAGTTCCTTTCCTCAGGAGTCATGTGTGACAGATCACATCACATCATCTCACAGAGCTGTTTGGCTTTTTCACCTGTTGGGTTGTCCCTGCATTACCGTTTTCAGCAGATGTTTGGAATTAGCTGTAATATCCATAGATTCATGGAATGATTTGGATTGGAAGGGACCTTGAAGATATCTTGTTCTAAACCCTCTGCAGTAGGCAGGGACGCCTTCCACTAGACCAGGATGCTCAAGGCCCTGTCCAGCCTGGCCTTAAAAACCTCCAGGGAGGGGGCATCCACAACTTCCCCAGGCAATCTGTTCCAGTGTCTCACCGCCCTCACTGTAAAGGATTTCTTCCTAATCTCCAGTCTAAATAGTCCCTATTCCAGCTTCAATCCATTCCATCTTGTCCTATCACTACAAGCCCTTGTAGAAAGTACCTTCCTGTCTTTTTTGTAGGCCCTCATTTGGATACTGGAAGGACACTATAAGGTCTCCCCAGAGCCTTCTCTTCCCCAGGCTGAACAAGTCTCAACCTGTTGCCATAGGGACTAGGATAAACTTTACAGCTGAGATGGCCACTGCTTTGTTCATCTTTTAGATCCTGTAACCATCTTGAGAGAATCTGAAAAGGGGAATGAAGTTTCAGGTGGGCTCTATCTGATGGAGTTACATGTCATCTCTCAAGCTGAAGAAGCAAGGGGAGGAGGAGCCCTCTCCTTTTGTATCATTTGTTTTGCTTTCTGAAATAACAGAGGTTCTAGTCAATATTCTTTTCTTCAAGGTCTTCCCCTCAGCTGTGGATGCTGATTGGATTTGGGCAAGGCAAACTAATTCTAGACTTTTCTTGGTTTGCTTCCTTCTCCTCTATGAGCACCTAGAGGTCTCTAAACAAAACCAGCCATTCAGAGAAAGAATCATCAAATCATAAAATCATTTCAGATGGAAAAGATCTTCAAGATCAGACTAGATGTGGCCCTGGACAGCCTGATCTAGTTGAAGGCATCCCTGCTCACTGCAGGAAGGTTGGACAAGACAATCTTTGAGGGTCCCTTCCAACTCAAGACAATCTCTGAATCTGGGAATCATTGAGTCCAATCATTAACTATCAAGTGTTACTAAACCATGTCCCTCAGCACCACATCACAGTAGGTACTGGTGGAACCTTGCCTCTCAAATCACAGAGACAGAGAAAGCCAGTGAATGTTAACTCATTTCCCAGTGTTCCAGATCTCATTTGCAGGACCCAGAAAGCATCAGGTGTGTGTCTGTCAAGTTCCAGAGAACAGAGATTAGCAGTATCAGAGCAGACAGAGTAGCAGACAGAGTCCGGAGGAGCAAGATTTGTTC
>WBNM01036319.1:0-29290 GCA_013399055.1 Ramphastos sulfuratus | reverse complement strand
TTTTTTTTTTTTTTTTTTTTTTTTTTGGTTCGGTGCAGGATGAGGAGTATCTCTTTGGTGTAAATGAGTACCAAGGACAGACTTTCTAGGGAAAACATGTTGAGGAATGATTTTACGCACACAAAATTCTATTTCTTTCCCAGAATACAATTATTTATTCCCTTTATTCTTTATTCTTGTGATACTGTAACATTTCAGATTTTATCTTTTACATTGGTAACCTAAGGAAAATTATTCTACAACACTGAACAGGCCATAGTCCAAACACTTAGAGCTTGCAGATTATAAATATTAACAAAGAATGTCTTTTGGTCCAAGTTTTTTCAAATATGGAGAGGACTTTTTTCAGTCAGACATATCAGTAGATGGATAAGCATGGCTGGTTAAACAAATATGGGGATATGTTTGCAAAAAGTAAAGCAACTGATTTTCTACTTGCTAACCATTTGTGAATGACAATGCTTTTCTTTCACTCAGCTTTCCTTTGAGGAGAAAAGTCTAATAAATTTTAATAAAAATAGCTGTCCATCCACAGTTTCACTATGACTCTTCCCACGACTCCTTTTGTTTGGTTTTGTTTTGTTTCTTTTTTGTGTGTATTTTTTGGTTTGGTTTCTTCAATTAGTTTTGGTTTTGTGGCTCTAATCATGCCTGTCTCAGCAGCTCCAGCAAAAAAATCACATAAAGAAACATGCTCACTGCTTGCTGGAATAACAGCATCTCTGGAAAGAGTTGTGTGTTTTGTCGTTAGGTTGGGATTGAAGCTGCTCTGCTCACCTTATGGCCTGGCCTTTTTGTTTTGTCTGAAGTGACAGTTACCCAGGGTACGTAAGAGAGATCATTCAAGGTTTTAATATCTCAAAGCTTTTGAAATTTTTACCAAAATTGTTGCATCTTATGATCTGGATACATTAGTTGAGAGCTAAGTCAGACAAAGGATAAGAGTCATAATGAGGGAAAGAGCTGCCAGCACAGCTGTTTCTTCTGCTATGAGTCATTCAAGATAAGAAAGTAGCTATGTAGAATAGGAAGGTAGTTATGTTAAACAAGGATGTAGCATAGCAAAACAGTGACCATGTTAAAGGTGCCTTATCAGCATGTTAACAGCTTGTGAAAAGCTGCCTGTAACCAATCAGAAAATGCGTAATGTGTGGCCAGGCAATCTGTCCTCTATCAATAAGTACATACTGACTTTCGGCAACAGAGGGGCGATCTTGGATGCACCAAATTGGTGTCGTGGTCATCTCTCCTCATGTCATCCACCCCCACACCTAGCAATCCTCAATGTCACATGATTCCACCACACAAAATATTATATAAAGCACAGCTCAGTAAAATTAGCATATCTATAAATACTGAATATGATCTATTGGGGGGGGGGGGGGGGGGGTGTGAAGTATTTTTTAAAAACTATACAAGTCCAAAATAAGAGATAGCTTCTTCCAGTTCAGCTATGAAAGAAGCAGAATAACCTTACTCTTTGGAATACTTCACCTTTCTTCATACTTCTGCTTATTTTCTCTATATATCTGATAAATTATTAAGAATCATATGGCTATGTATTTGCCTGCTGTATATGTAGTAAGTAGTGCTGTTGATTAGTATTTTATAGTAACCAAAAATCTCTCTTTGGCTGCATGTCAATTTCAGAGCGGATTGAACATTGCTCTGTTGCTACCTGAAGCACGAAAACATTAAGAATGCTATTCCTGTGACTAGATTTTCATGGCAAAGTTATTTAGCACTGACGTGGGAAAGTCTTCTTTTGAAAAGAAGTTTTACTTACTTGACATAGTACTCCATTGACTTACTGCTCAGCTATCTGTATATGCCATGGGAAACACTGATGGCCAGTGTCAGCACAAAACTACCAGTGCTTGAAAGACACTGTCTTATAGCAGTCCTTATTACTCTATGCTACAGATAGAAACTTTTTTTTCTATATTTCAAAGCATGAAACTCATTTGTGAGCCTCTCTTGCTTCCAAGATACCTGGTTTCCTTTACCTGCATTAGAATCCAAGGAGAACACAGTGTGCGGGTGTTCAAGATTTCTGCTTCCTCAATAAATTTCTGAGAAATGACAGAAAGTGTCTCATGTTTTGAGGATAGTGCACAAGAAAATAACCGTTATATACAAAACTTGGGTGGGGGGAAGCTAATATAGCAAGTGTATTAATTTTCTAAGTTTCAGTCATACATGTAGTTTCTCGTGCTAGCTGCCTGAAAAGTTGTAAAGATACACAAATGCATTTTAATACATTTTCCCTTGGTCTCCGTATATATATATACACACATCTATGAAGTAGTTTTGCTTACCTGTTGCACTGTTGAGCTCTTTCTCCAGATTGCTCTTTTAATATTCTAAAATGCATTCCTTTCATACATTCTCAGACTCACTAACAAAAGCAGCAGTATTCTTGCAAAAAATTAATAAAATTCTACTACTAAAAATTAATAAAATTTTATTATTAAAGGAAGAAGCAGCCAAGATAATCATAATCAGATGTATGTATTCAAAGGAGATCAGACTTTCCCCATATATTATTCACACACAAAAAAACCCATATAAAGCTCATTTATATGTGAAAATCAGTGAAAAAATGAGTGGTTTTGATTGATTCTTCTCTAACTATAGAAAGATAGTCCAGAGTTCAGGTTAAAGTACTGAGAGGGAACCTAAAGTTTCTTAGTGCTATTTTTAGGAAACAGCTCTTCAGTTATTATAAATTTTTCTTGCTATTAGTCAGAGGAACTTTGGCAACACTTACACATTTGAGCCTAGCACCATTAGTCTCATGTTTTTTAAATGCCCTGAAATTAGGAATGTGAATCTTTAATGCTTTCCTTCAGTTGGAAAAAACACATAAGCAGAAAACAGGTGTACATGCTTATTAACAATAGAAATAGCAGGATGCAATATCCTTCACATACATCACATTTCTTGAAAGTCCACATCTTCATGTAAGTATTTAGTTAGAAATAGGAAGGGTTTTGCTGTAAAACAGTCATTAAGAAAATTGCTGGTTGATTCTGACAAGATGTCAGTGAGTTCCCACCTTTTGTTTAACTACATGGTCCTTTTTCCACATCGAAATGGTAATTTGATGTTTTCTACAGTGGATTCAGAATTTGTCTTGGATATGCAGGTTTTGGTTTGGTTTGGGTTTGGGGTTTTTTTGTGTGTGGTTTTTTTCTTTGTTAGTTTGGTTTTTGTTTGTTTTGTTCCAGTGTCCTGTGAGTTCACTAACATAAATTATAATTTGGAGGAGGAAACTTTGCACTGAAATTATAAAGCCAGCATTATTTTGACATTTTTCAGTGAGAAAAATCACTTAAAAAATAATCTAATGTGTTGCCAGAAAAAGAGGAACAATAGCCGAGTATACTTATATTTTGACATAGGTACCAGGATAGAACTTTCTTCCAACTATGCAAGTACAGACTACAAATTTTAGGATAACAGAAGTGGATTCGAAAGAGATTCACTGTCTTGTTTCCTCTCTTGCCTCTGATAGTACAAGTATTTTCAAGACTGGCAAGAGAAGAGAAGAAACTNTATATATATATACACACACAATTAAAACACAGTTGGAAGATTCCTCGGAAAGGTGTATCATCTTATTTTCCATTTAACTGTTCTTCACTTCCAATTATTTTCACTCATGCTAATCCATTCTGTCTTTATTCCTAAACCAGGATATAGTTTTCTGCTGTTTCAGAGAATGAGGCAAAATTAATGAAATTTCCAATCCACGTGTAGAAAGTTACAGATGTAAGCACCTAAGGAGTATGTGAATACACATGTCAAATACTATCTGACATTAGCATCTGACAAAAGAGCTACTATTTTAACTGAACTTAGAACAACCTGTAAATACAAGGTCCGTAGACAACCAAAACTATGGATAAGAGAATCAACTGATAGCTCTAATAATTTAAATTTGCCATACTATGTATAGAAAGCCTGAGAAGTATTTGAAAATTCAGGCTAAAGATAAGTAATCTTAGGACAGATAAACAAATGACTCCATGCCATGAGATTTGGCATGCCAACCAAAAATAATGGAGTTCATTTTCCTTTGTTTTCTCTTGCTAGATGAAGTTTCTAAATACTATATATCACAACATCACAGAAACAGTGAGTTGAGAATCGTTCTTAAAAAAACAAACAAAACAAAACCAACCCAAACAAACAAACAAAAACAACACCACCACAACAACAACCCTGTGTTGATGTCTCGAAGATCTAAGTAGAAAATACTTTTCCCCAAGCAAGTGAGGAAAGATTTGGGCTCAACCAAAGAAAAGCNTCTTGCTATTAGTCAGAGGAACTTTGGCAACACTTACACATTTGAGCCTAGCACCATTAGTCTCATGTTTTTTAAATGCCCTGAAATTAGGAATGTGAATCTTTAATGCTTTCCTTCAGTTGGAAAAAACACATAAGCAGAAAACAGGTGTACATGCTTATTAACAATAGAAATAGCAGGATGCAATATCCTTCACATACATCACATTTCTTGAAAGTCCACATCTTCATGTAAGTATTTAGTTAGAAATAGGAAGGGTTTTGCTGTAAAACAGTCATTAAGAAAATTGCTGGTTGATTCTGACAAGATGTCAGTGAGTTCCCACCTTTTGTTTAACTACATGGTCCTTTTTCCACATCGAAATGGTAATTTGATGTTTTCTACAGTGGATTCAGAATTTGTCTTGGATATGCAGGTTTTGGTTTGGTTTGGGTTTGGGGTTTTTTTGTGTGTGGTTTTTTTCTTTGTTAGTTTGGTTTTTGTTTGTTTTGTTCCAGTGTCCTGTGAGTTCACTAACATAAATTATAATTTGGAGGAGGAAACTTTGCACTGAAATTATAAAGCCAGCATTATTTTGACATTTTTCAGTGAGAAAAATCACTTAAAAAATAATCTAATGTGTTGCCAGAAAAAGAGGAACAATAGCCGAGTATACTTATATTTTGACATAGGTACCAGGATAGAACTTTCTTCCAACTATGCAAGTACAGACTACAAATTTTAGGATAACAGAAGTGGATTCGAAAGAGATTCACTGTCTTGTTTCCTCTCTTGCCTCTGATAGTACAAGTATTTTCAAGACTGGCAAGAGAAGAGAAGAAACTAAAAAAAGAGAGAAGAAAGAAAGGAGGAAAGAGAGAAATGAGGTATGTGGCAATTAGCAGGCACTAATCAAACTCGTTAGAAGATATTTACAGCTATTTTTGCTGTCAAGTAGTGTCTGAGAGAAGACATTAGTCACAAATTGCTCTATTCTCAAGGCAAATAGAAATAGCAACAAACATGCTGATTTCAAAACTCGTGGTATCGAAAATATTCTGAACACTGAAAACCAGAATTTACCATTAAAAGTTATTTACTCCTTACTGAAAGAAGAACTAGTCCTTTTTACACAACAGTTATGAGATACGGAGAACATATATTGCAACTGNCATGCCAACCAAAAATAATGGAGTTCATTTTCCTTTGTTTTCTCTTGCTAGATGAAGTTTCTAAATACTATATATCACAACATCACAGAAACAGTGAGTTGAGAATCGTTCTTAAAAAAACAAACAAAACAAAACCAACCCAAACAAACAAACAAAAACAACACCACCACAACAACAACCCTGTGTTGATGTCTCGAAGATCTAAGTAGAAAATACTTTTCCCCAAGCAAGTGAGGAAAGATTTGGGCTCAACCAAAGAAAAGCCTCTTGCTTAAAAAAACGCTAAATGTCGTTTCCCACGCTGGCCAAAAGGGGCTGTGCCGGGGAAGCAAGAAGGTGGAGCTGTTTAAGTGAACAAGAGCAACCTGAGAGTGCCTTCAGCTAGCAAGGTTTCAAGTGATTCTCACTGACCCTGTGGATGGATTAATCAGTTTCCGACTGCCGTTGCTCTGTGCTACAAGTAGCTTTCAACGTTCACCCAAAGTTCTGCTGTCCATAACAGACAAATGGAGCTGAAGGAAGTCACCTGTGATCACTCAGGAGCGCACAATTTGGCCTTCCAGGTAAGTGTGGTTTCCTTTGGTTTGTGAAGAGGAAGGACTTAAAGACAACGAAGAGTGTTTGGTTCAGTCCCTGAAGTCGGCGGGGGCGGGGGGGCGCGAGCGCGGTATGGTGGTGGTGTAAGGGTTCTGCTCATAGCCTTCATCTGCTGCCTGATACACTGGTATCTCTGAAAAGGCTCTGCAATATTTCATAGACTGATGAACTTCACAACTAGCTCTTCCCCCACTCTCATCTGCTGTTTCATTTGCTGCCTTTTCCTGAGGATAGGTAATTCACAGTTCTTTGAAGAAGAGGTCATCATTTTGCAGCAGGCATATACCTCATCAAGGCCATGCGTATTAATAATATGGGGGGAAATAGTAATGTAATCACAGTGGGACATATTGTCTTCCTTCCTGTTTTACTTCTCCATAATGCTAGTGCAATTGTCTTGTTCTTTTCCCAAGAAGAGAACAGATAAAGATCAAATACAAAAGTTCTGTGTGATACGTGCATAATGTTAATAGCCATTAAAAAATACACATTTCAAAACCAGAAGCATGAAAAAAAAATGATACCAAGTTAGCTATTTTTTTCCCACTCTCCAGCATCCCTGTAGTTTCATCAGAATTAGAGCAGGAACAAACAGCAATTTGTGAAACCACAGCCAGCCCTGTTCATTAGTCTTGTCAGAAAAGGTAGCATAAGTCAGATGGAAAACAGTAGCCCTGAAGAGTGGTGTACCCCTTGCTCTCTGCAGCCTCTGGTCCTTATGCTGTCCCAGTGCTCAGTTAGCAGGAAGGGTAGCCCGTACTGGGTGTGAATATCTACCACCACTATTTAAGTAACAGGGAAAGGTCTTTGTAAATGCTAAGCATGTCGACTACTATGTAACACTAGCGATATTCAGACACTCTGTTTATGTATTCATTGGGGTATAGACAAGCAATAAATTGATTTGATAATCTGCTGGTCAGGGAAGACTTGTGGAATGGAAGGAGTTAGGTTCAAGTTCCTTCTCCAGTAGTTAATGAGTCGTGCTAAGTGGGACACCTTCAAGAGGAGACAGAGACAACTCCTAGAACACAATATTCCAGTGGCTACGACATTCTCCTGGGGTAATCGGAGCCTCCTCAACACATCTGTGCTTCAAAGCCCATAAACAAGTACTTGAATTTGAGTCTCCCTCAATTCAATTGAATGAGATGAGAGGACTTCATCCTGGCTGCATTTCCACACAAAATGTATGCCTGAAATAATGCAATCAGCTTGCCAAGTCTGTACGTACAAACTCAATCAAGGAGAGAAATCCTATCCCAGCTGCAGAAGTTCAATGCTAAACGCTTTTGAATGACATCAAACGAAAATCACCTCTTCCCTCAGCAGTCCCTGTGGAGCACTGTACAGTGACTTGGATCAATCCTCTGCTTGCAAAGGTAGCTCACCTGGACAGTGTGCAGTGAACGTGAGTGTTTCCTCTCCCGTCTGTTAGAGTTTTGCAAGAGCATGCAAATCCCCTCCAATCTAAATAACTCAAATGCCAAATCACAAAGACTGTCCAACAGTGAAACCTGGGGCCTCAATGAGGCTTTATGATTAGTTTTGTTTCCTGCAATACCGTAAGGTATGCATATTTACATTTACACTGACTCAATAAGTTGAGTCACTCCCTATAGAAAATAAGACAAAGAAGGAAATAAGTAAACTTCTGCAAAGAGAAAAATACATCAATTCATGATAGAAGCTCCTGAGAAGAATCTTTTTTTTTAATCCTTTATTTAATCTTTTCTTGCACAAAGGGTAATGCTTTTCTTCCTCCAAGATGTCTTCTAGTATTAAGCAATCAGTATCTTCCCTAAATCACATAAAAGTGTTCCAGAAAAAATATTTATTTAAGACGTTTTAAGTATCAGTGTGGGATTGCACTCCATAGGTACCTACAGATGTCCTCGAGTCGTTTAGTGATTAGCACACAAAGACATAGGAAAAAAAATAAGACAGAAACAAAGGAAAATCAGGTTAGGTTTGTTTTATAAAGCAAGTAAATTTAGAAAACAGCTCTCAAGGTAATACAAGGCAGTTCAAGGCTGAGGAGTGGTGGATGAAAGATCAGAGCTTTATTATGTTATGAATGAGAGGTATTGTGCCTTCTTTTGTGGAGACTAATGGAATGAAAAGGTTGTAATACAGAGTAATCTGCCTTTTGAATAGTCATACAAATGGTCAAAGAGGGTTAACTTTTTGAGCTCTTCCAAATTTCACCTTAGTTATTAGTATTTAAACACGCAAAACTGTATATATATGACTGTATATATTGTATCAGTGGTATACTGACACATGAAAGTTTAAAATTTGGAGGGGTTTTTGCCTTAAATATGTCACATATTCCAAATTAGGGAACCTAAATAATTATCTTCATAGTTTCATCACTATTCAGAGGACTGTCTGTGTTAAGTGTCTACCTGTCAATGTGATATATTCTGTACCTGCATCCACAATAATGCCATAAAGTAACTGTATCATCTGCATTCAGTATGGTTAACATTTGACGGCAGCAACTGGGTGATTCACTAGGATAAACCACAGAATTTCCTGCTCAGAAACCCAACACTAATAATAACCCTAAAACTGAGATTGGATTTATCTAGCTTGTGTTTAGCTCTTACTGAAGAGGCAAAGGTTTTACCTGATCAGTTGTGATAATTCAGATCGCTGATGATGATAACATTAAACAAGAAGTCACATTTATTCTTCATAGAATCGTAAGACCTGTTTCATTAAAAGGAATAGTAGCTGGGATGAAAAAAAATATGACTTTTGAAAGGGGTTAAACATATAAAAAAACCCCAAAAAAACCCACAAACAAAACAAAAGAAAAACCCAGATAACAGCTAATTATTGTTCCCTGGTCTCCCGTTGCCAGTGTTATGATGCACTAAGTGGTCAGTACCTGTTTCTGAAGCAAAACACACTGTATTCTTAAGAAGCTGGTTTAAGGAAGGATTCCCTTTTAAATCTTGCCTTTTGCTTGTGTTAGAAAAGGATGTAGTCACTGCTATAATATAGACAGCTTTTGTACTTCATTTTAATCAAACAAACTTATAGTATATCCCCCAAAAAATTGTTTATTTCTGTATTTATTGCCATTTTCCACAGCTTTCTAGATACACTTGTCTGGTTGGTTAACTAAGACTACAAGGACTATTAAGAATTTACTTTTTTTTGGAGATTGCTGTAATTTCCCTTGAGAATTACAAAGATATAACTCTTCTCTAATTCCATCATATCCAGACAGGAAATTATGCAACCCCTTTCCACATTTTCAAAACTTGCTTTTCAAAGCCTTGCTATTAAAAAAAAAAAAAAAGAAGAAAAATGAAAACAACTCGATTGCCTCTATAGGTACCATCTCATCTCTTACAGGAATTAGTGAAATACAGCTGTACCTTAAGGCTCTTTTCTTCTCAGGCCAAGTAAATATTCCTTGTGAAAACTATTTTTAGGATTTTCGACATCCTCATTGTGTTCCTACTTGCCACCAACAGATATTTTAAGTGCCATAATTGCAGGGGTCACATGCACCTTGTTATCACCTCAGAAACGTGCAGATTTTTTTTCCCTGTGCTGTTTTTTTCTGAATTTTCTTTCTGCCTCTCATACCTTTCACTTACTCTGAGAGCAAATAGATTTCCTACATAATTTTTTTTTTTTTTTTGCTATTTTCCCCCCCCTTTAATTTCTTTATGGCCACCTTGTGCCAGTCTATCATTTTAACTTGTTTATCCTGCATTTCAGGATACTATCCAGCTATCCTACTCGAGACTGACAATTTAAACTTTTAAAGAAAACACTAATGTACTCACTCAGAGGTGGGTGAACCTAATTTGCAACCCATTTTGAAAACCTCATGAACATTTAGCTAGATGAATTTAAATCTAGCAGTAATTGTTTCTTACCTGCTGTCTCTACAGCTCGTTTAGTGTACACACTAATAATGAACATTCATCCCTCCTCTCTACATTGAATTTTATCATTTGACAGAATATTGAATGCTACAATTATTGACAGAAAAAAAATCGTCAATATTTAAAATGAATTTTCAGAATCATGACAGTCTGGCTAGAAAAAGGTAGTGCATGAGGGAAAACTTAAATCAATGGTCGTCAGTTAAAATGAATATTAAAAGAATTGTAAAATGTTGAACCATGAATTAGATGGCTTCATTTCAGTTAACTGAATGCAGTCTGCAATTCAATTAAATCCAACATGGTAACTTAGAACATTTGCTTTTGAAACATCTGTTTTCTTAATTCTTTCTTAAGTACCACGATTCTAAATCTAACATAATAATCCACCTTTAGAGCAGAAACAGTTTAAGCAGCTGCCTGGGTGCTGTGATAGCTTATCTGTTTCCATTGCTAACTGGCAGTGACAGAAAACCATCTACTCTAGAGCGTGTACTGCTATTAAAGGCAAAACAGAAGTTATTCCCCTCTTCGCAAAACTAATCTTCCTGGGAAAGGCAGGGAGGAGGTAAGAGGGAAGGTCAAAGAATACTCATACAAAAAGTCTTGGCAAATTAACTGTTCATTTAGAGGGCACAAGAGCACAAAACAAACACTGAAGAGCAGTTCACTTTCAAGATAGCTCCATGCTCTTGTGGTTTAATCAAGTGTTTTGCAAGCAGGATGTTTCTGATGCAATATGTTATTCTGAAAACATATTCAGGGAGATAGAAAAAGATAATGGGAAAGTGAGTTATAAACTTTTCTGTCCGTGCTGGGTAGGTAGAAATTTGCAACAGCAGGAGTTAAGTGCAAGCAGATTGGGATTTGGGTGAAGAGTTCCTTTCTTCATGGTGTGTGGTTAAATAACATGCGTTCTCACTAAGCTACATTTAAAAAAAAAAAAGAGAGAGAAGGTGGAGGGGGAAGGAAATTAAGAGGTTGTACTTGAAGAATCACCTTTGAAGCATAAGAAAATTGCTCTGCTCCATGACATTCAACACTGTTTTAGTCAACAAAAGTAGTCTCTTACTGAAGTAAACTTGTTATTAATAGTAATTAACCAGTTTCTACTGAATTTGAAATTAGTGCTTATTACGCTTGCAAAATATAACCCAAATCTATCATTCTGCACTGGGGGTTATTTAGAGTTCCAGCAGCCATGTGATGTTCTTACTAGATTTCAGTTCTATTACTCATACATTCATATATTTTTATTACTGTATAAATTAAGCTTTTATATAATTATTGGAGTTGAACAGTGGGTTGGACAAAGTGAGTTCTAGAAGTTCCTTTCAGCACAATTCATTTTGTGCTCCTTTTGCTTGTAGAGAGCATATTCACTGGTGAAAGTCCCAAGAAACCTCATCTTCTTGCTTGATATCAAATATATCAAATACAAAATATTCAAAGAGACTATGCCCAGGAGCATCTGTGTGTCAGTTACAGAACTGTATCACTCCAACTGTATCAGTCCAACTTCACTATGCTATCTTGTATAGTATTTTTTTAATTTATTATATCTGAGTGCTACAGTTAAGTACTGCTTCTTGGGGTTTGGTTTTTTTGGTTTTTTGTTTTGTTTTGGTTTTGGGGGTTTTTTTGTTTGGTTGGTTTTTTGCTGTATGGAGCATTTGGAAGTATCCTTCATTGTCAACTTTAGGTACAAAAACTACGAGCTCCTAAGACAGCATGGTTAGAGGGCAAGCAAGTGACAGGTGTTTTCTGGGAAAAAAAAAACCCTCCCTTTTAAGGGAATTAAAAGATATATTGACATCTAGTTATCTAGGGCCATAGCAGGTGAATCAATAGCTTCTTGTGACTTCCTCTTCTTCCCCAGACAATCAAGTTTCTAAAACCATTTTTATTGAAACTAAGTTTTTGGGGAATTTAGAGGAAGAATGTCTTAAAGGAAAATATGTTAATGAAAACTGCTCTGGTTGCTGCTAAGGTCATGATTATACTAAAAAGCAAAATTTAATTTATGTCTAGTAGTACCATTTATTCCTGCTTTTACCTTAATTTAATATGATTAAGCTTATTTTGTATTGCTCATTTGGAAATCATTGTCTTCTCAGACAAATAAATGTAAATACTAATGTACTGGGTTTGCTAGCATGTAAATAACAAGTTATTTCATACAGGAAAACACCTTGAAATGACCATACCATAACTACTACCATAAGAAACCAATGAAATATGAAAATGTTTGTATGAATTTCAGATATAATTTCACTAACATCTTGTTTAACCAGCTGTCTTAGAAAACGAAAAAAGAACCAGCCTTTCAAGGATCATTACAAAGAAATAATGAAACATTTGAAACATTAAGACACAAGAAAACTCATCTTCAGATTTAAAAAACAAAACCAAACAAACAAAACAACCTGGGAAAGGCCCCAGTGGGCCATATTGCCCTTGATGGGAGAAGAGCTGGATCTTTGTATACTTCTGGAACCAGTCCTGAGACAAAGGTCAACACTGAGAGGACATGTGAGTTTGGGTCAAGAAAACAGCACTTTGTTGAACACCATTCATGACAAATGCAACTTTGTGTAATAGTGCAGTGCCTTGAACACCCAAGGTCTGTACACTGAGTCTTGGGCTTCCAATAGTACTAAAGCAAAACATAGAAGCCCAGGCATCAGAATATAAACTAGTTCTTATCGCACACTAGACAAGCTTTCAGGTTTTGATTTGAATCTATAATTTTTGGTCTTGTGATAACCCACAACAGCAGAGAAGGTGTAAATATTATAAATATGAAAGTTCTTTGAGCCAGAGAATCAAAATTCTACAAAATAAGAAAACTATACATACTAATCTGGCATGGGGAATTTGCATCTTTTGGGTTTGGTGGTAGGTTTTTGGTTGGTTGGGTTTAATGACCTTATGAAATTCCTAAACCTGAAATTCAGTGTCAGTATTTGGCTGTAATAATACGCCAAAGACAGATATTTGAACAAATCTTGAAACTGATTTAAAATTCATAAACAGTCAGGGAAGCAAGCTTTATTCTCAGAAATATGCACTTTAAGTAGAAAACACAGAAAATTGACAGGACATGCAGGATTCAGAACATTGTTTTCTAACACCATAATGGTTTCAATGCAAGAAATAAAAGAGGCATCAGAAATGGTAATCACGGGGAATAGTGTGGATGAGGAGTTGATAGAGAGGCATTTTCTCCTAAAAATTTTGAAAAAGAGAAGCTGGAAACATTTGATTTAGTGGTACGATCTTTTTAGTCAGGTAGGGCATACATATTATTAAATACTATTAAATACCTACTCATCCAAAACAGAGGAAATTTCAGGCAAACAGACTGGAGGCAACAGTTCCGGCATATGACAGACCACAGAAAGAGACGGGAAATGCAGTACAAATGACTTCATAATAAAGACATTTGTTTTGACTGCACAAGTATGTAAGCCTATGTAGNGTAACTCCCTAACCCATCACAAGTAGCTATGAAGATATTAGAGTCATCTTAAAAACAAACCACAGATATTTTGCTACTGTCATGTGTTAGTATTTTCACATCTCCACTCAAGAACTAGTCTGCTACTTTAAGAGTTCAATTAAAAACTTCTAGTACTTTCCTGTGTTGTAATCACACCTACTAAACAAGTTTGATGGTACCTGCAGCAGCATATAAGAAAGAGGTTTCTTGATGCCGTAGATATTATTTTCTATGTTCCAGTGGGTTTTGGATACAATCAAAGTCAGCAAATACTAAAGAAAAACCTCTGCTCTCAAAGTTGAAGTGATTCCAGATTTACAGTGATGGGAGAGGATCTTGGATTGTTCCGACATGCACTTCTGGGAACAAGACAAAATCTGAGATGCTAGAACAAGACGGTGGATGTTGTCTATGCTTTCCACTTTGACTAAGCCAGAAAAAAGGAAAATGTCAAAACAGAAAAAATAAAAGGACTTTCAGAATGGATTTAAACTCTTGGAAAATGGATAAAGTACCAATAGTCAATGAAAGCTTAATTTTTTCATCAAGAAACCAATTTCTCATTGAGAAGTTTCAGCTGAAAGTGCTCAGCCAGTACTCTGTACAGGAGTTGTAGAAATATGTATAACCACACTGACACTTTATTCAAAATACTGTCACTGAGACAGAAGAGTTCGGGGTTTTTTGGAGGCTCTGCAGAGTACAAACTTTGCTGTGCTCCTGCTGGCAGAAGTCCACATGTTCCACACTTCTCATAGGTTAGCCTCAGGAAGGACCAATGCTGTTAAAAAACTAGATCTGGTATCATGTTTGGTCATAGGGAAAAAAAACAAAAAACAAAACAAATGAAGGAGTTTCCTTCTATTATCTGTATGGAGTTAGACACAAAGTGATATTCAGATTTGGATTTTCTTAACACTTGTTATTGCAGATGTAGGAAAGTATTTGTGACAATAAAAAGCAACCTAATAACATTCTGAGCATAATTAAATATATTACAGATAATGTAAAAAGATGTAGATTGATGTTTTGTGTATTGAAATACTGTTTGTCTTAAGAATTTTTTTTTTTTTTCATTTGAGTATATCCACAAATTCAAAAAGCCAGGCTGTGGATGACTCCCATGAGCTCCTGATCCAAGGAGGATTATGTGGCATTGAAAAAAGCAATGGGAGGGAGCATGCAATGACAGGACAAGAAGCAATGGGTTTAAACTGGCAGAGGGAAGATTTAAACTGGATGTTAGGAGGAATTTCTTTACAGTGAGGGTGGTGAGGCACTGGAACAGGTTGCCCAGGGAGGTTGTGGCTGCTCCCTCCCTGGAGGTGTTCAAGGCCAGGTTGGACGAGGCCTTGAGTAACCTGTACTAGTGGGAGGTGTCCCTGCCTATGGCAGGGAGTTGAAACTAGATGATCTTTGAGGTCCCTTCCAACCTTACTTACCATTCTATGATTCTATGGTCTGGCTTGGGCAGCATATGAAGCAGAGGGAGGGGAATGGAGACAGGAAGCGTAGGACAGGGACTTTGAGCTGTGACTAGGAAAGATGCCATTGTGGCATAGGGGGTGCAGCCCTCTATGAACATGAAAATATGACTCTTCAACCCATGAGAGAGCCCATGGCTGGACTCTCCTGATCTACAATGCAGATTCAAAAATGTGTAAGAAGCACTTGAGTGCAACGTACCCCAAGTTTAAGCCCAGGAGTAAGTGGTATTTCAGCACTGTTAACACTTGGTGTCCCTCAGGTGAGATGCTCACCTCCTGCATTCACTGAGCAATGCACTTCCAGTTACCAAAAATAACAGCAGCTTATGGCAGCATCCACACTTTCCAGGTTTGTTTCATTTCTCTGTTAAAGACCAAAGAGAGTAAACAACTGAGATAGTGAAAATGTAGCCATAAGTCACAGTGTAGCTTCACAGAGACACACAGCTCTCATTGCTAGCCCCCTCAAAAACTACAATCAAGAGGTCTGAGAGACTCCCTGTGTACGTCAAGCCAAGGTTTTTCCTAGTGGAATTCTACATACATACTCCTCTGCACCATTTTAGTTGCTGACTCTGTGTTAGCCTTTGACCTGGTTCAACTCTTCACTAGGAACTAAATGAGGGGATTTGAGGACTTTTGGTGATGCCTGCGGTAAGAAAATGACAGAATGGAGGCACCTGGGCAAGATCCACAGTGGGCCTTGTTTCACATGGCAATGCAGGGAATGCAGATAGCACAAAGAGTGGCAGAAAAGTTAAACTCGCCTGCAGCCTGTCGGCACTCCAGGCGGCTGGGTAGCGTGAAATGGCATCGAGAGAGAGGGTACGACATGACCACCAGCTCAGGCAAACACCGCCTGCCTTCACTGTGCTACTGGCCATACTCCTAAAAGTAGGCGAGCAGCCAGGCCACTCGAGAACAGTGCTAGAATGAGGCGAGAGTACGGCATAAAGGCGGCGGCGTTACACTGTTGCCGTTGAGCTCCACGGTTGCCTGTCCCTGGTTACCGGCCTCTGTGCTGCCTGCGCGACAGGTTCGCTCCTCCCTGCCCCTCCAGACACGGAGGGAGGAGGAAAGCAGGGCAGGCGTGGCAGACCTCACAGATGTGCCAAGCAGCTTGGGGGTCTGCAGTGCTCCCAGACAGCTCAAGGACAGGCCTCAGACATGACGGAGGTCAGATCGATTATTCAAAGGCTTTGATGAGTCCTGGCTTGTGTGGGTTGAAGGTGCAAAGCGGTGTGTTCCTGAGTGGAATGTGCTGTTTGGGCAGGAAACTAGCCGAATGGCCAGGCCACGCCAGGCCGGTGGTGCTGAGATAAATTCAGGAGCTGGCCAGTCACAGGTGCTGTTCTAACTATTAGGGCTAATTCTGTGTGGTATCTTTAGCAGTGAAATGGACAAAGGGTTTCAATGCACCCTCTGTAAATTTGCAGTTACCTAAAAGGAGGCTGTAGGGAGGTGGGGCTTGGTCTCTTCTCCTAAGTTACAAGGACAAAAAGAAATTGCTTTAGGCTGCACCTGGTAAGGTTTACTTTGGATATTAGGAGAAATCTCTTCGTTAAAAGAGTTGTTGAGCATTGAAACAGGTTGCCCAAGAAGATGGTTGAGCCACCATCCCTGTGTATGGATGGGATCCTCTTCATCTCTGAGTAACACTTGCTATTTTTTTCCCATTTCAAAATAGCATGAATGGATTCGAAAAATTCACAGCCACAATGTAACCACTGGGTTTGCCTGATACTGATCACAGCACTGGTGACAGATAGGAAAGCTGGAGCTATGCACTAAGTGCAGACAGGGAAGTCCTGAGACTGCTTCGGCCACATTCCAGTGGAGATCTGTGTTTTTGCACCTTTCTTAACAAGCATGCATGTCTCAGAAAACCTTGCCACTGATCTGTTTTGCAGGCGGATGAATACATCAATGTTCAGAGTGATCTGCAAGGAAACAAACATGACTCTGTAGATGGTGAGCAGCCATGCTTGAAAGGGTAATGTCTTTTGGATGAGTAAGTTTTCCACTCACTTAGTCCTGACTTAAACAACAAGCTGCCAATATTTCTGTTTCTGAAGTGACATTTCTAAATTTTGCTGCCATACCTCTATGCTGCAGAGACTTATGTATTGCCTATCAATCTGTGTAATACCAAAACACATTGTATTTAAAGCTGTTATGCCTTTCAAATGATGTGTAATTGTGGAATTACCTTTCTAAAGCCTTGAAAATTAAAGGAGCATTTTTTGTTCTTTTTGTACATTAACTACTTTTCTAATATTTCTATAATGGCCTTTTTTAAAAGGTGTCTTGGAAAGCGATCTCTTTCAGGAAAAGATTCACTATTATCCTTCAGTTTGCACAGCTACTTACCCTAGCAAAACATAAGAACAGAATAGCTGTAAAAAGAAGCCACCGACAAAGCAGAAGCTTTACTCTTTGTAAGCAGTGGTGCCAAGTGATCACAGTAAAGGCAGATATCTAAATTTGAAGGATTATTTTTTTCTTTTTTTTTCAAAGCCCATGAACACTGTATAAGACATTAAAAAAAAAAAAAAAAGGCAAGACTTGTTAATACTATCAGATTTACTGATGCCATCATATTAAAACACTGCTTCAAAAATCTAGCAAAAATGTTTAGAGTTTTTTTCATTTCTTTTCTTTACTCTTTGGAAATTAGTAATTCCTTTTTCAGGACATAACATGAAACACCATTGTTTAAAAAGTTTGGGTTCTTGTCTAGCTAAAACAAACCCAATCTTTGAGAGTTCAAACATCCAAGTCTGATAAGCCTCTCCAGTGTCATGCATCCAGCATCTTCCCAGAAATAAGACAGTTGCACAGGCAAGTGTTGAAATACAAATGGTTGTATAAGGTTGGTGTTGTCTCTTCCCCCGTATATTTAGGCCCACAGGAATCATTTAAAAAGAGGCATTTCTGCACAGATTTGAACCGAGTTGACAGAGAAAAAGCCTGTATATTTTTTTTTTAAATTAAGTATTATTTATTTGTACATGCATAGAGATCCAAGAAATAAAGTTTAATTCAAGGGATTTAGTATTCTAGAGGTCCCCTCGTTCCTTCATCAGCAGAATGTGCCATTGCTGCAGACAGTGAAAATTAACCAAAGGCTGAAAAAATGAAGAGCATTTTTCTCTTATTCGAGTTGGGCTAAGCGGTGTTGTGCTCTCTGGTTTTGTACTTGGTTTTGTACTTTGTCTAGGTTTATTTCTACCTTGAAAGCCTAGCAAGGGCAATGGTATCTCCACCTAGTTATTTGTCTGTAAATTAGTCCCTAACAGCAGGTACTAATGCCATCTGATGTCTTCCCTGATCTGCTCAAAAGGGACATTCACAAAGCATGCCTCAATTTTGAGTGTGCCATTGATTTCTTTCAACATATAGCATTGAATTGCCTGTGGTCAGAGGTACAACTTCTTTGAAAGATCAGTTTGTTGATAACAAGAATTCACTATATGTGCAAAGTGTTTACATTCACTGCTAGAGTACATTCAGATCAGAAAATTTCTAAGTTGCAGAGTACAAGCAAGAATAGTTTTGGCATAAACATTTCACATTAAAGTTCTTGTTTATATGTGCTTAAGCGGTATTTGCATTTCCCAACATCTTTGATTAAGTAAAAGCCACCTGCAATATGCTGCACCCTAAACCTACAGGATTAGCTTTTAGAAAATACTGTTTCCTTAGTATACTAATCAGATTTCATATGGATTTTTTTTTCTGACATCTTGCAGAATAGAGCTGTGTGTTTATGACATGTTTGTTTGCTTAAACAAACTCTATTACCCAAGTGTTAATCACCTAATACAAAAAAATAGTGAGACAGGTGTTAGAGACAAGAGATTATGAAGAAATATAATCTTAAAATAACAATTTTAAATCCCAAATGACTGATAAGTAGCAGTAATAAGTAGAAGATAATAGTTTCTCTTATCTTCTTTTTTCTTTTTTTCTTTTTTTTTTGATTAATTAACTGTAAATTTCATAAAGTAACTCAATCTCATTCATGTATCTGTCTTTCTTCTTTTCTTTACCTGTTGTATCTAATCTCTCTGATGAGGCAGAGCAACTAACCTCATGTTCTTATGGGTTTTGTTTTGTTTTGTTTTGTTTTTAAAAACAAACAGAAAAATCCCAACCAAACAAAAATACCCCAAACCTATGACCTAAGAGGTGACAGAAATTCCCAGAAATAAAATTGAAAAGTCAAAAGCAATTGGGATTTCTTAAAGACCTTGTTAGTCATTATACCAGTGAAGGAGTATTTTATTGCTCTGCTGTTCTGACTGCTGACTTGAGTTAATATTCATTGTTTCTCTCCGATGTTTTTTGAATTAATAGCTGCTGTCCTTTGTTTTGGGTTTTTTATGGTTTTGGTTGGTTGGGTTGGGTTTTGGTTTTGTTTGGGTTTGGGTTTTGTGTGCGTGTGCGCGTGCACAGAAAATAGTGCACAGTTATTTGTACTGAATTTAAGTATGCATCTGACAGCAGCTGCATGTAGTTTCTAAACAAGTAGAGTCTGGGTAATTAGCATCTCTGAATATAATACTGGTTTTATAGACTGTAGGTTTTAAAGGGACAAAGTTACAGCTGTGATTTCTTTTCCAACTTACACAACACGAGGATGTTTTATTTAGTTACAGCTTACATAAATGAAACACCTCCACATCACCAGCATGCTTAACATAGCAGTTAATGGAGTTNACCCCCAGGGCCTGTTCCTCAGGGCTGCTCTCAGCCATTCCCCACCCAGCCTGCAGTTGTGCATGGGATTGCCTTGCTTTTACATTGCTGCTGACACCCAGTGGCTCGCCAGCACAACTGCACACCCTGCTGCCTGCTCTGCAACCTCTTCAATGGCAATGCAGAACGAAAGTCACAGCAGCATTTCAGGAAACCTAATGCCCATGCTATCCTCTTTTTTCTTTTTTTCTTTTTTTTTTGATTAATTAACTGTAAATTTCATAAAGTAACTCAATCTCATTCATGTATCTGTCTTTCTTCTTTTCTTTACCTGTTGTATCTAATCTCTCTGATGAGGCAGAGCAACTAACCTCATGTTCTTATGGGTTTTGTTTTGTTTTGTTTTGTTTTTAAAAACAAACAGAAAAATCCCAACCAAACAAAAATACCCCAAACCTATGACCTAAGAGGTGACAGAAATTCCCAGAAATAAAATTGAAAAGTCAAAAGCAATTGGGATTTCTTAAAGACCTTGTTAGTCATTATACCAGTGAAGGAGTATTTTATTGCTCTGCTGTTCTGACTGCTGACTTGAGTTAATATTCATTGTTTCTCTCCGATGTTTTTTGAATTAATAGCTGCTGTCCTTTGTTTTGGGTTTTTTATGGTTTTGGTTGGTTGGGTTGGGTTTTGGTTTTGTTTGGGTTTGGGATTTGTGTGCGTGTGCGCGTGCACAGAAAATAGTGCACAGTTATTTGTACTGAATTTAAGTATGCATCTGACAGCAGCTGCATGTAGTTTCTAAACAAGTAGAGTCTGGGTAATTAGCATCTCTGAATATAATACTGGTTTTATAGACTGTAGGTTTTAAAGGGACAAAGTTACAGCTGTGATTTCTTTTCCAACTTACACAACACGAGGATGTTTTATTTAGTTACAGCTTACATAAATGAAACACCTCCACATCACCAGCATGCTTAACATAGCAGTTAATGGAGTTAATAGAGATTTGCCAATTCCCTAAATTTCAACCTCCCTCGTGAAATCACTCTGTGTTATCCTTAGTGAGATGAGAAAAGAATGAAGTATCTAATAAAGAACAGATACTACGATAAGAGATTTAAATATAACAAATCAGTTAACCTTCTATGAACTGATGAGTCTTTGATGAAAAGTCAATGTATTTGATAAGCACATTTTCAAATCTATGCACCCTGGAGTAAGATTTTAGATAGATGTTGCTATTTTGCAGACACAAATGCAGACTTAGGCCTTCAAAACTCTACTGCTCCACACAGTAGTTATGGGCTAGCCGTATTAAGTCTTTGTGGCTCTAGCAAAGTGTATTAAATCTTCATGTACTCAGTTTGCACTAACCCTGTTAACAGACCTCTCAGAGGAGCCATTACTCAGAGGCTAGCAGAGCAGGCCTGCTAACTTTGGCCCATTAAATACCCACCAGATTATATTTTTTTGCTTGTCCGACATCGAACCAAAGAATTCTTCCCTAAGAACTCTCCAGTTCTTCAGTGTTTTGGGATTAAATGCAACCCTTACAAGTGGAGACATTTTTATCAATGTAATGTGATATTCCTGGTCAAATTACATTTTTTTTTAAAATTAATTTTATTTTTAATCTACAGCTAATATTTCTCTTTCCTTGCTACATTTTTCTAGGTCTCTAGAAAAGAAATATGATAAAGTCTGTGAATTTTGCAAGAAACATAAAACCAAAATTTACTCTATTATCTATGGAATTTTAATAACAGGTACAGTATGCTACATTCAGGTTTCATAAAGCTTTATTTATTTACTTGTACAAGATTATAGACTCACAGAAAAAGTCTGGACTGTCTTAAAAAACATCTTTGGAAGAAAGTAAAAAGTCTCCAAGAAAGCGCCAGATCTCCAAACCCCCACTCATTCCCAAACTTAACAAAAGCACAGATCTTGCTACACTGTTTCTCTAACATGTTTCTGAGCTCGGGATAAAAGAATACTTCTTTGTGTCCACTACATTAGCAGCGTCCTCAAATGAGCCAGCTAAATTACAGCTCTAGAAACTTTCCCACAAGCATGAAATGACATTGAAAAGAGCCAAGGACCAACTCAATCTGAACTTAATTCAGCAGGCTAGAAATTAAAATTTTCTATTCTGGCCCATATCATTCCATATCTACAACAGATATTTGCGAGGGGAAATGTCAGCAAGCACTACAAAATTATTCAGATACTCTTATTTGTCTCTTTCCTAACTAGTCAGTAAGCTGGTTTGTTTCCTTCCCCTTCACCAAGATTGTTTTTGAGATCATCCTTGACCACTGAGAACATGTAGATCTAAAATACATTTGTGTGATAGGCATCAGCATATCATAAAGTAGTTATAAAAGGGCCATTTGCATGCTAAGTGTTTTGCCTTCTTAGCATTGACTCAGCTTGCTTTTTCACGTACCAAGTATAGCCTAGCTCAAGAAAATGGGTGAGTTCTAGCAATACATCAAGATTTTGTACTCTAATTCCATAAAAACATGAGTAGCAACACTATGAAAACTTCTCTTTTTTTTCAGTATTTAGGCCAAGAAAAAGAAAAAACACTTAAATGCAGGCCTGACTTTAATGTAAGATTTGATTCTGGTTTGGTAAAGACCAGCCTAACTGATGTGTGTATTTTTGTTTCTCTGACAGCATACTTGGTGGTAGTTATTGCAGCCTGCAGTTTGAATTTTCAGAGAGCCTTACCACTCTTTATCATCACTGCCCTAGCCATCTTCTTTGTCTGCTGGGATTTTTTATCAGCTAAGTACAAAGACAGAATTGCTGCATTCTTTTCTCATGGAGAAAATTGTCTGAAGAAACACTGGTTTTGGCTGAAATGGTAAATATTAACTACTTGTATATGCAGAAGGACAAAGCAACAATTAATTTACCCCTCTAGTTTCATCTCACTTTATATCTCCTCAAGCACAGGGACATGTGTCAATCATGAAAATTGCAATAAGTTAAAGAGTACATGCACAATAATTCAATATTTTCCAATTTATAGATGTCAGGCACACCTTTAAGACTGCAATACAATAACTACGCATGAAAAATTATGACAAAGAGTAATAAAAGTTCCTCAAATTGAGACAAGTTGTGGTTGCAAGAGAACTTGTTCTCATTAGGTGTGTTATATCCTTCTGCATTCATTCTGCAAGACAGACAATGCCTCACTTTCATTTGTTCAGCTGTGAACTTAAGTCTGACATACATAGACTGGTAAAGACTGAAGTGTGTATTTTAGACACTACTTTTTCTCATGTCTCCATAGTGGCTTTTTCTTGACCTTCAGGAATTCAGACATGCTAGCCAAGTTTAGTGTCATAAGATCATAAAGTCTTATTTGGGATGGTAGACATTTCATCTGGTAGATAAAAGGTAGATACTTCCATTTGGTAGTTACTTATTCCAATTATTCCTGACAAGTTATCAGGAAAATGTTATTCCTGGGAAAAATGAGCACTGAAGGGGGCTTGTAGACCAAATAAATGACCAAGTGAAATCTCATCCAAAAGGAAAAGGAAACTGGCCAGCTGCTTCCTATCACAGCTAAGTCACCTGCTATCTAAGAGAGAAAAAGGAGGAGGCGTTCTGAGTCCAGGAAAATGTCACAACTTGTTCTTAAGATTTTGAAATGGTTTTGCCACAGGAGCAGGAATTTCTAAGATGCTATACAGATTGTGATTGTTCCGCTCGGGAGCCACTTTGGAGAGCATGTCACACACAGGCACATCCCCTAGACTATCTGGCAGTTTCTTTGAGGAAAGGAGCAAACAGAACAGGAGAGTCTTGATAAACAGATGGAACAAGCCAGGGGCAGTAAGTGAAGTATCTCCTAAACAGCAGTCCTTAAATTGTACATATCACATATTAAGTGCCTAGCTGTAGGTCATTAATTTCTCCAAGAGACAGAAATTCTCAAAGGTGTACAATTCAGCATTGCAATAACCAAGCCATTTTGTATAGCTGGTCTGCAGTATTTTTGATCCACTTCTAAAAGTGGAATTTTTGTATCTATGCACCACATAAATCAGTGGAAGATAAACAACTGTTAAATACTTGTAACATTAAAGAATTGGGACTAAGTTTAGTTTCCCCTCCGTAAATGGGGTGGTATACTTCCTTACCTCTCAGCCCATTCTTGTGATAATTATCTTCAATATGCAAGCTGAACAGGATTCTGTGATAGTGGGAGCTATAGAAACACTGTACACGGATATACACATGGCTCTTACCTTTGCTTCTGAGATAAGGTTGTTGTGATTAAAGTTATTTTTTTCTAAAGAGATTACAATCGGTTACAAAGAAGTAAACAGTTTATAACCAGCTTCTCAATAGCATGTTTCATAAGCCCACAGCATAGTGCGATTCAAAAGAATCACAACTTGTCTTGCCCTGAGCTAAGAAAAGATTCAATGAAGACAGCAACAAAGGAAAAGGAGGATGGAGTGAGAGAGTATTTTCTCAGACTTCATTTAATAGAAATAACACCCAGACAAGAGTCACTCAAGCTTTATCCCACACTTTGACTTTGGGAACAAGGTTGAAGAACATTTCTTCTGGATACCACCAAAGGATGATATCAAGATGTGTCAGAAAAGGCAAATGCCTGCTTTTGTAGAGATACATATTTCAGCTTAGTATGTTGCTCAGAGAGTTTCTTCTCAGACAGAGATATAAATGTTGTGGTGAGGGAAAGAGGAAGGACCATCTAGTCATCAGCAGGATGTCATGCCTGACAATTTTTTTGTTTGTTTTGTTTTCCCTAGGGTGTTGCGGGCAGCTGTTGTTCTAGCTATCATCTGCTGGCTCATCTTTGACACAGCAAAACAGGGATCCCGTCAGCTGATTTCCTTTTCTGGGCTTGTGTTATATGTTTTCTTGATGTTTATCTTTTCCAAACATCCAACCAATGTGAGTACTTAGTCCATGTTAGATCTTTAGGGGTTTTTGGTTCAAAATCTTGAAAGCTAGCCCCCCACCCCCATACCAAATACAGTAAAAGTAAAATCCATGTATATCAAAATTTATGCTTACCAGAATCAAGAAATTTATTAGTTTCTGAAGAAAACAATTTTTCTGTGACATCTTGGGAATCATGTGTTGGGCTGTGACAGCATCTTGCTCTCACTGTTCTGGAAGGCCACTGCCCATCCTTTGTTTTGGCTTTGATGCAGGCTGGAACATATTTGCTCCTAGACCATCAGTGAAAGCTGACACAGGCCTTCTCTGTGCTTTTCAGCCATAGGAGGCTCACCACAGTCCTCAGCATGTCACAGGCACTTATTTGTGGACAGTCATCACTTCAACAAAAAATCTCAGGGAACTGCAGATGTTTTCCCCTCATATGGCTCTTAATCCCTCACAAGTTTAATTCCCACTGCAAACAGGCAGTGGGATGAGCTGAGACCCTCTATTATCATGGACCCACTCCCATAGGCCATTTAATTTAATTTTCCAGAAGAAATGTCCACTCCATACTGCTGTGATAAAGCAAAGGGTTTGCTTCAGCCACCAGAATTCTCACCTCAGCCTTTACCCCTGTGGGCATGCCTAATGTAGAGCATAGGGCTTCATCAGTCATTCCAGCAGCTCCTGCATCAGTGCTGAGATTTTCTTAACACAAAAATTCCCTTCAGCAAGGCTGATGGACCTGTCACTCTTTCTACTTTGCAGCTGTTGCTGTCTCCAGCTGAAGTGGAAACTCACTCCAAATGCTTTGTGCTCTTCCCTGGGTCCTTATTACACCTAATTGGCTTATGTTATCCAAATATCACCATAACAAATTAGAGTGCTATCTCAGCTCTTTACCTTGTAATAATCAGATTCAATTTTCACAAAACAAAGGTATTTTATGAGGCAGCAACAGAAATCCAAAGCCTAGTAAAGAAGGATTGGTCACAGGCAGCCACAGTTTTTTCCTACAACTGCCTTTATGTCATATGAATTGCAGAACTTAACTTTGAGTAGTTCTCAAGTGTCAAAGTTCTTTAAAGCTGGAGAACTGAAAAGAGTTGGAAGTACCCAAGCACACAAAAAGGTCCTTATTTCTAGTCTAGATATGTGAAGAATCTTCATGCTTGGTTATTTTTGTTTTTTTAATTAATCCATTTCAGTTACAAAAAATAAGTCAATTAAAAAAAAGAAAAGGCGGGGGGGGGGAGGGGAGAGAGACAGAGAGAGAAAAGAATCATATTTGCGGTTTTCATATATCCATTTCATCTGTAAACCATAGCACAGCAAGAACTGTCTCTCCTTTTCCTACTACATTACTTGCAGTCTGTGATGGTGAAATGGGCAGACACGTCCATATTTACCTAGTCAGGCTTTCAGTAACTAGCTCAGATGGGGACATCCACATCACAGAGCTCTCAAATTAAGGGAAATGATTCATGCTGCAAGTTCCCTACAGCTTGTTTTGGCAGCTGTTCTTACCTTACCGTGTAGTCAGACAGTCCTCACACATTATTTTAACAAACATCTAAAGTAAATAATTGTTTATTTAAATAACAAATGGTTTCTTCATTTTTCTGCCCATCTAGGTTGCTTGGAGACCAGTATTTTCAGGAATAGGGTTGCAGTTTATTCTTGGTCTTCTTATTCTGAGGACCAAAGTGGGGTTTGACATATTTAACTGGCTCGGCTTTCAGATCCAGGTAAGCTACTAAGAAAAAAAAAAATTAATATATTTTTATGTCTTAAGAGTCTTACATAACAGGCAGGCAGCTCAAAGGTCCATTTTCCCCCTTGAAAATAAATGGTTTCTTACAAAGGTAATTGACTACCTGAATTCAACCTTCTGATTTCTTTTTTGTCCAGTTAATGAAAGACCATGTGAGATAGGCTGAGGAGTAAGGACTAGAGTGACCCTGTTTCTTCGTAGTTTTAGCATCCTAGTTATAACACGAAGCCTTCAAACACAGAAGTGCTGTTGTGTCAGGACACTTAAGAGATTCAGACCTGGCTCAAATCCAAAACATCCTTGCAATAAAACTGGTATGTTGAAAAGCCTTGGGATTTAGCAAGGCAGAACGACTGCTGTCTTCAGAGTAACCACAATTCTGGCCTCGGGGGCATTTCATAGTTCCCACAACATAGAAGAAGATTAATTCAACTACAAGTGGCATAATGGCATAATCAGCATCTGTGAGCAGCAAAGAATCTCTGTAGAGGGGACACAATCCATCTGTAGGTGCCCCTCTAGGAAGTCTGCAGATACAAAGTTGTTTTTAAAAGTGCATTAATATTGCAAAGTAGTAAATAAGAGAAATTGAAAATGTATATCAGAGAGTATCCACTGAAGGACATTCATACTTTCCACCCCAGGGATGCTATTCACGCAGCTGTTCTTCACTGTACGGATAATTAACCATATTTAAAACAAGACAGTGCAGACTGTACTGTCTCTGCACAGGCACGAAGGCACAGGTCTGACGTCTGTTTGGTTGCTAATCTGCAAGCAGTGGAGTAATCTGTGTTTTGTCACCAGGTTCTCATTTCCCTTTCATCTCCAACTGAAACAGACCTAGTGCCCCCTTTCGCTGTCTCTATACAGCTTACAGCCTCTCCAAACATAGCTTATTTTCTAGCCATTACATTTTCATTTTAAGTAGTATCATTAATTACCTCAGAAGTACAGAAGTATAAAAATGCACCACCATATCAAATTAACAAGGGGATTCAATAAATGTTCATAAATCGCTGAGGGCTGGGTGTCAGAAAAGGGGGGACAGGCTCTTCTCACTTGCTCCCTGTGATAGGACAAGGAGCAATGGATATAAGCTGCAGCACAGGAGGTTCTACCTCAACACAGGGGGGAACTTCTTTACTGTAAGGGTCAGAGAGCACTGGAACAGGCTCCCCAGAGAGGTTACGGAGTCTCCTTCTCCGGAGACTTTCAAGGCCCATCTAGATGCATTCCTCTGTGACCTGAGCTAGATTGTATGGTCCTGTTCTGTCAGGGCAGTTGGACTTGATGATCTCTTTGGGTCCCTTCCAACCCCTGACATCCTGTGATCCTGTGATCCCTCCCTCCACTTGGAATCATCAGACTAGCCTCAAACAGCTGGAAGTTAATATGAAGCTGTATCTACAGCACAGCACGGATTTAGAAGCATATATACACAATATATATAGATATTTACAATTACATACAAGTTAGAAGTAATACAGAAATTCAGAACTCCTCCTGATCAGCAAGATTGCTCAGGGGGGCTCCCTACTAGCCCCTTCTTCCCACCCTTCCCTTATCTCAGAAAGCTTACGTGGTTAATCTTCGCAGAGAAAGCAGGGGTGAGATGCCAAAAGCCAACAAGAGGTTAGAAGGAGAATTATTAGATTGAGTTACACAGATTTGGGCAGAGACAGTTAACCAGCTAGCAGCAAGACACAGAATGAGATATTTTATTATTTTTTTGTGGTTTTATATCTCTCAGCAATCCAATGGGTAATACAGACATCACTATTATTTTCTCTTCCACAGCCAGTGATCTAATTTCTCTCATTAAAATATTCCAGTTAGTCTCAAATCAGTACAGCTTAGTTTTTGTCGGCGACCTAGAGCTCATGGCTAACTTTCTTTACTTTTTGTCTTTAGACTTTTCTGGAGTACTCTGACACAGGTGCTAAGTTTGTGTTTGGTGACAAATATACAGATCATTTCTTTGCTTTTAAGGTAAGACAAGTTTTATGTATGTTATATGTGACAGATAGAAGACAGAAAAAGAAACAACATGGCCATGAAAAAAATTCATTGCATGTCTTGTGATACCAGTGCACTAAACAAAGAAATCAGCTAAGACATAAATTATTCCTTACTGTGTGATACTCAGAACATTGGGAACACCACATAAAGCCCTTCATTTACTGCCATACCCTGAGTTAGGATACACTTATTTGGTCTATTAATAGTAACATATATTACTAGTAGACAGAACTTTCTAAAAGAAAGAGGTCAAAATTTTCCTGTCTGGTCATTCAAAGAAATACTACCTCCACAAGGATAGATGCTATGCCTTGTTACTNAAGCCTGTCTCCTTCCTCTTGACACCACCCCTCAGATATTTATAGACATTAATAAGATCCTGTCTCAGCTTTCTCTTCTCCAGACTAAACAGCCCCAGTTCTCTCAGTCTTTCCCCATAGAAGAGATGTTCAAGTCCCTTGATCACCTTCGTAGCTTTTCACTGGACTCTGTCCAGTAGACCTCTTGTCTTTCTTGAAGTGGGGAGCCCAAAACAGGATGCAGTATTCCAGGTGTGGTCTCAGTAGACCAGAGTAGAGGGGGAGGACAAGCTCCCTAGACCTGCTAATTGCACTTTTGCTAATGCACCTCAGGATACCACTGGCCTTCTTGGCCACAAGGGCACATTGCTGTCCCATGAGGGACATGAGGACTCCAAGGTCTTTCTCTTTGGAGGTGCGTCATAGTTTTTAAAGAGACAACAGAATGAGACTCTCTCAAAGGAATTGGAGAAAAATGCAGAACTGTATTTCTAAGGAAAGATTGGGAAAGAAATTACAAATCAGGTACAAAATCCATAGTGACCCCCATGAATTTTCAACCAAAACCAACCCAAAACTAAATCTAT